>PVKU01002672.1:0-213908 GCA_004027475.1 Anoura caudifer
TGAAGCCACCTATCCACTGCACTTCCTCCACTGCCCCCCTCTATATAACTCCCTCCATTTTGAAATAAATTCGCAGCTTGATCAGAATTCTTTGACTTGCTGCCTTTCTTTCGCGCCTCCTGTCCCATCCCTTTTCATCCGTTACAGGCATATCGGCGGACCCCGTTGACTGCCTCGCGGGCCGAGGCACCCAAGTCTTTGCTGAGTTTTCTGCAAAATCCTGGAGCGTTTGAGTCACCTCTGGCCCTGAAGTCTTGCTTTGGCTGAGTTAACTCTGCACTGGGGGTTAGATCTAAGTTTCCAGACGCAAGATTCTGAACTACAGAGATTCAAATGTGTAATTCAGCCCCTTGTTCCCCCGAGTCCACCTCTCCAAGGCATCTGGGTGTGCAGGAGACCTTGTGGACGGTTCCGGTGGGCGAGGAGTGGCGTATGTCACCACAGTGCAAACAGCATCCTGTGGAATATGACGGGCCGGTCCTTCAGCCTCCCGCACAGGGGCTGTGGCCATGTGGGAGCCCCTTGCCTCACCCCCTCTCTTTGACTTTACTCTGACCTCTTCTCCTTTCTCTAAACTCCCGTTCATTTCTAATATCTCTGTTGTTGCCTTGGTCTCTCAGGATCAGCCACAATCAGCCTTGAAATGTATTTTTCTCAACAAAGAAAATTCCCTTCCCAGGAGGAATCGTGGGGCCAACCGTTCGGGTCAGTGCGGGTGTGTGTCACACGGAACCATGTCGGATGCTCTGTTTGCAGGGGGAAGTTGGGAAAGGCCAAGTTTGGGATGTGCGCCATCTGGGAAGACCGCTCATCTCGGTGGCTCTGGGCTCCCAGGGTTTCCCTCCCGGTGCCCCAGCTGCTGAGCCCTGCTCAGCTCTCAGATCCCGAAGCTGGAGCCGCTGGGGCCAAAGGATGGCCTCCTTCCCAGCTCCTACCTTTGAGAGGCCTAGCGTACCAGGCCTGGTCTCACCCCATAGCCTCGGGCAGAGAGGCTACAAAGGCACAGACCTTCAGGGACAGAAAACCCTGGCCACAGCGGGTCCAACCTTTTATTTAACAGGGAAACTGAGGCTCGTGCTGGCAAGGCCACCGGCCCGTGGGCACCCATTCTGGAGGCTGCAGAGTTGAGGAGAGGGAGGGCAGAGGTGTCACAGTGCATTTCAGTGATTTATTTAAAAATACTTCTGTGTGAATTAATTTAAATTCTGATCTGCATACATATTTAGGGTTGGCTAATCAACATGTGAAGTAAACCAGTTAATCCCCATCTGCAAAACCTGTTCGGGTTGCTTTATTAGCACCAGGAATGCTGCAGGTTTTCATGGGTGGAATTTGTGAGTTTCAGGGTAGGGGGCAGGAGACATGAATGGTGCTGGGGGTCTGGGGGGGTGTTGCTGAGGCAGGCTGGGGGGCGTTTGGAGCTGGGGTCCTGACATTGGCCTCATACCGTCCATGCCCCTCAGCGGCAGCCTGGTCTGGAGGGTGAGCCGGGCTGGGGGGCTCTGGCCAGCCCAGGTATTATGTGGACAGCCAGGGGGCGGGCAGGCCAGACCTGTTACTCCCTTCCCACCGGCAGCTTTGGAGCCTGGAGGCTCCATCAGGGTACTAACTGAAGCCCAAAAGCCTGGGTTCTCAGCAGCCAGGACTTGCTGCAGCATCCACTGTTTGCTGGGGGCCTATCAGCTGCTTTCAATTGAATGAGCCCTGGGGCAGGGGACCCCACAACTTCTGGGAAGCGTGGGCTCCAGAGATACTGGCCTTTCCCTAGGGATGGAAAGCAGATGGATGCTGGAACTGGGACTGTTTCCATCCATCCAACCATCTCTCCGTCCATCTATCCTCCCTTAGGACAGCAGTCCATCCTTCGGTCCATCCTCTCAGATGTATTTTGATGTGCTGGTCCACACAGAATATCCATTCACCTCTCTCTCCAGCCACCAGCCAGCTGCTCAACACTCTATGACTCCACCCACTCCTCCCTCCCACCCTCCATCCATCCACTCCCCTGGCCCATCCCCTACCCATCCATCTACCCATCTACCAATCCAGCAATATTTCCTGACAGTTAACCAGGGATTTAAAGATGAATAAGACACTACTCCTGCCTTAAAGGTGCCAGTAGAGAAGGTGGACTCCGGGGAACCAGCTCTGCCACAGCCCAGCTAGAGGCAAAGCAGGCATCGGGTGCAGGGAACTGAACTGAGCAGGCCCTGCCTTGGGGACAAGGATGATGCCACCCAGCTTTAGGTTCACTTTTCCCTATGACAGAGCCTGGTAGAAAGTGGTGAAGGTGCACGGGGGAGGGAGGGAGGGAGGGAGGGGCCTCACTTGTCAGCAGCTCAGCAGGTACAGTCAGACTTAAAATGTCCCCGAAGAGCATCTGCTGAGAGGCAGGGGGTGAGCACACTGAATTATTTCTCCCGTAATTGGCACTGAAGAAGCTGCAGACATCCCGGGGTCTGCATCAAAGAGCTCAGAGCCGCCGTCTGTCTCGGTGAAGACTCGGGCAGCTTGTCCGGGCTCTTCCAGCTCTCCCCTCCCGCCCGCTCTTCCCCTGCCTTTCCTGCCCCCCTTCATGGTACTGATGGGGAGACCGAGCTCGAGCTCGCCTTGGCTTTCTGCACAGGGCAGCCTGGGTGGGGGCCGGGTGGGGGATTGGGCGCATGCAGGTCAGAGCCCTGGCTGTGAAGCGACAGGGAGGTGGCAACTGGAGCATCAAGGCCCTTCTGTGCAGGGGACAGCCTTGGTGGGCGCTCTGCCACTGTTCTGAGTACAGGGCCTGGTGGGGTCCTTCTCCCCAAGTGGCCTGGGCAGGGCCAGTGCCAGGTTTTCCTTTGGGCTCATCCCTCCCTGGGGCTGCAGGGCTTTTCTGGCACTTGGATGAGCAATTTGAACTGACTGGTCACACACATTTCGTAAACAGTTGAGTGTTTCTGTGTCTCTGTGCACCAGGGTGTGATGTGTGTGCATGGGTCCATCTCCCCTTCCAGGGCATTTCTGGCTCATATCGGGGGTGCCTCGCCCACAGTGGGGCCCACCACCTGGTTGCCTTATGTTGGAGGCTTCTGCTGCCTCCCCAGAGGCAGAGTGTAGGTAGGGGTGGGCAGCGTGGGCTGGAGGACCCAGACAGGTGGGGCTTCCATCTGGTCTTGGCCTCCTTCCTGCTGGGGATCCCAGTAGAGACACCGGGTCAAAGGGGAGCAGCAATGCTGGCGATGGGAATGGGGTTGGGTCCCCAATGGCCCCCCTGGGACTTCCCATCTTGCTACCCCCACACCATGGAGCTCTGGGGAAGAGAATTAGAAAACTCTCTGTTTAGTCCAGTTCTTCCATCTTGTAGATGCGCAGTGACAAATGCAGAGAGCTGGTGGCAGGGCCCGTGGAGGGCCAGTGCAGGGCACTGGATGAGGACCCGTGTCCCAGATGCCTAGTCAGGGGCTCTGGCCCCCAACCCAGGCTGCCTGTCAGCAGAGTTTGAGGATGCTCCCCGTCAGGCCTTGGCCATGGACCTGGCCGTGCTTACACAGCCTGCACCCGAAGGAACAGCCAGGCCAGTGAGGACCCGGTGCAAAATGAAAATGGGGCCCTTATTCAGAACAATTAAGAATTTCAAGATAGTGATAGCAGAGCATTAGGCCAAGCTTTTGACCATGGCCTTGCACGTGCCCATGAGGCCAGCACATAGGCCAGTATGACTCCGGCCATCGAGGGAGCAGCTGAGGTCCCTGGGTGGCTGAGAGTCCCATGCCACGAGGTGCAGGGCGCAAAGACACACCGGACAGCCTCCTGCCTTAGGAGGAAGGGCAGGCAGACCCTCGGGCCCTGCTGGTGGGAATAAGAATGGCTGCTGCTACTGTGGAAACGGAATGGTGCTTCCACCAGAAGTGAAACACGAAACCGCTGGGCGGTCCAGAAGTCCTGCTTTGGGCAGAAGGGCAGCTGCCAGGGTAGGGGAGGGGCGAGCGCAGCGTTACTGTTTAACGGGGACAAAGTGCAGTTTGGGAAGATGAAAAAGTGCTAGAGGTGGGTGGTGGGGATGGCTGAGTGCCGCTGAACTGTACCCTTAAAATGATTAAAGTGGTAGGTTTATGTATATTCTGACCCCAATAAGAAATTAAAGGCAGGTGTTTGCGGGGGTGAGATGCGCAGGGGGCTGTGTGGGTGCAGCTCCTCCTGGGAGCTCAGGTTTGGCTCCTGCAGTCCTGGCAGGAGTCGCCGGTCAGTCCGGAGCCAGGCCCCGGCTGCAGGGCCCTGAGGCCACCTGAATGATGGAAGCCCCAGGAAACCTTCTAGGCAAATCCACTCCTGCCCCCTCCTACATGTGGCCTGAAAAGATGGCGCCCCGCTGAACCTCCCCAGTGTCCCAATGAGGAGACTCTGAGTGCCTGGTGTCCTCAGATGCACTGGCCACAGGCACCAGACGGAATCCAACATGGAGCAAGGTCTCTGTCCAGCGACTGGGCTTGCTCCTCATTGGTCATATTAGCAGTGGGAGAATGTCCCAGTGGGACAAGGGCCGACTTTCCCCTATTCATCTAGAAGTGTCCATCTGTGCTGCCGGCACAGCCCTTCTGCCCTTCCGTCTGCTGCTGGCTCCCTCCGCCCTCCGGACCTTGCACTGTCCTCACCAGCAAACCCCTACCCTCCACCAAGCCCCGTCTGTGGCATCCGACTGCCCTGCATTTAAACACGGGCTCTCTGGATCTCTCTAGGCCTGTTCCCCCTTCCGTAAAATGGGAACAGTAGGAGTGTCTGTCCATTGGTGGGTGAGGATTCCCAAAGCCTGTAGCAGGTGCTCCACTCAACAAATGGTGGCCATGATGGTTATTACACAGCAAAACACTGCATCTCCTGCTGGCCTGGCTCAGTGGCTCTCGGGCTGTTTGTTGTCAGCAAACAAAGTGGTGTGAGGAGGCGGGGCAGCAAGGACGCTGCCTGGGCCTCCCTCCTGGCTGCAGCTTCCCTCTCCACGCCCTGCACCCTGCACTGGGGAGGACACTCGGAGACAGGAGGGGCAGGAACAGGCAGTAACAGGGATTGCAGGCTTCGGGGGACCTTGAGAAGCAACGCCCGAGTGGGCGCTTTTTCACTGGGAAAGCTGCCAGCCCCCACCTTTGTGCGGGAAGTGGCTCTCACCCTGTGGGCCTGTGGATGCTCTTAGCTCCAGGGCTAAGAACAGCTGGGGGCAGCACGTCTGTCCAGAGGTGAGACGCAACAGCAGGACTCTGCCAGAGGTTGGTCCCCTCGGCCTGTGGGGGCTGCGTTCCCTGCCAGCTGGGCGCATCACCCACCCCCGGTGCCCCTGCCGGGGTCGGTTTAGGGAGGGCAGTCCAAGGAACCATGGGTGGACTGCTTCCACTGGATCAGCTTCTCATGCGGCCTCCCAACTGGGAGCACCAGCATCCCCTGGGGACCTAAACATGCGCGTCTCCGCCGCCCGACCCTGGACTTCTGAGTCAGAAGCTCTGGGGTGGCGACCGTAACCTGGGTCTTAACACCGGGGGTGGGGCAGGGGCCACGTCAGTTTTGTCCACGCCTGAACCTCAGCCCCTGACACTGCGCTTGGCACCTGGCAGCTGTCCCAAAACACTGAATGGATTGAGCATCATTATTCCCCAGGCCCCACGCAGCCACTGCCCTCACGTCCTGAAATCTCCAGAGTCTGAAATCTCCGGAGCAGTAACTCAGAGCGGTGGTGGGAGTGCTGTGTGCCCCGGCGGGGTGTTGATTTCCAGCAGTCCCGTGAAGGAAGCGTTACCCTCACTTCCTAGATGGGGACATGGGGGCACAGGGAAGGGCCCACCAGTCAGGTGCACCAAACAGGAGCTGAATTTGAAAGCAGCTGTCCCAAGTTCATGAGCTTCCCACCCATCGTCTTTTTTAGGGACCACTTACTTCCTTATCTGCTATAGGGAACAAATTAAGTCACTTCTGTACTCCTTGATTTTAACACAGAACCCCCTCCCCCACGCCCTGAAAGGCTCAGTTCCAAAAGTTCATTTGTAACCTGGTTGCTTGAGAGTCAGCATTTTTGTCAAGAAAGGATTTCTCGGTTCTCAGGCCAGCCCACAAAGAGCTCTTGACTCCTGGCAGCTCCCAGACCCCAGTGGGGGGATGTATTCCCTCCCCTCCCCCAAAGTCCAGGGCTTCCGGGGGGGGGGGCGGTCAACTTTCCATCAAACCACTTCAGAACCCATCAACTCCGGACTCACCCCTAGGAAACGCATTTGGGATTCTCCCTGAGGGCTTGTGGGATCAGGTCCCTCTCCTGGCCTGGGTCCAGCCCAGGCTCGGGGTTCTGGTGGGAGCTGAGTGTGGGGGCTTGTGCTCCAGCAGGTCTGAGGGGTCCAAGGGGCCAGTGGTCCCAGCACAGAGGTAGCTTTGGGCGGGACGGCAGAGGCATCAGCCACTCTGAGGCATATTTGGATACAGGGGACCTTGGGGGTCCCTATCTCCTTCACCTGCTACAGCCTCAGGGCTCTCACCTCCACCCCAGGGGTTCATCCTGAGTTTTATGTGTATTTTCCATGAAAAAACAAATCTCCTCATCAGAAACATAGTATATAGTGTAAGTGGGGCAACTCTCCTACAAAGTTTGTAACTGAGGGTGGAGCCCCAAGTTCCCCCTCAAGGCCCTCTCTAGGCAACCTTACAATTCTTAGCTGCTGTTGCTGGTGTTCACCTTTGTACAGAAATCTATGTTGATCCTATTTCTTGCTTTTTCATTTTTATATACTATGTATCACAAGAGCCACTGCCATCCTTCAGGGGACTCCCTGTGCCCCTCTCCTCTGTGGGGTCTCCAGTATCCCGTGTCCCCAACATTCTCTTTCCTGGGTTTCTCCCTTGTTTGGTTGGAGCACATCCTCTAGTAGCTGCCTGAGAAAGAATGTGCAGGAGGTAAATTTAAAACACAAGCACACATCTGAAAATATGTTCATGCCGCCATCACTGAGAGTTAGCTGGACGTACTAATAGATTAGGAATCATTCCGTCAGAATTCAGAAGATGCTTCTCACTGTGTTCCGGCTTCAGAATCCGCCTCAGAATTTCAATGCCATTTTAATCTCTGATCCTTGGTATGTGACCTGTATTTTTCTTCTCTTTGGAAGGTTTTTGGACTTTTTTTTCCCCTTTGGGATTTTTATCCCAGTGTCCTAAAATTTTATAAGGCTTGATGTAATTCCTTACATTTTTTCTTTTGAAAGATTTTAGACATAAAAATAATACAAATGTAATAAATACAGGAGTGGGCAAAAGGAGGTTTATAGCTATGAGTGTTTAAGAATCTCTATACAGACAATGCGTGACATATCTCTGTGATGTATTTACAGTGAAGCTGCACCTTTGGAACTCTCATGGGGAATGATCTCTAATCTAGTAATATCCAGCCAAATCTCAGCGACAGTAGAATGAAGGTATTTTCAGACGTGTTTTTTTTTTTTTTTTTTTTTTAAAGAAAAGGTCTCCCCTACATTCTTTCTCAGGCAGCTGCTAGAGGACGTGGTCCAGCTGCAAACCTACTTTTGCCCACCCCTGTATAAAACAGAATGAAATATTATAATATCTATATTACACACTCATCTGTCACTGAGACATTACCAATAAAGCTGAAGTCCTTCCTTAATAGCATGTCTTCATGATACATCTTGAAATCTGTTTATCCTTCCTGTACATTTCTTTATTCTTTCACTGCATAAAATATATGTTAATATATAACACTGCGAGTGTTTCGGAAGTCTCTATGTAGACGGCGGCACGATGCATTTGTCTTTCTACCGTCTGTTTCTCTGCTCAGCGTTGTCCGTGAGTCATCTTTGCTGAGTGTGGCCCCTTGTTTTCATCACTGCGTCAGTCCACTGTTTGCTGAATCACAATTATGTATCTATTCTTCTGTCCACAGCATTTAGGCTGTTTCCAGTTTTTAGCTAATAAAAAGGTGTTGCTACAAACGTTCTGTGCACGTCTCCTGGAGTCCACGTAGAAGAGCTTCTGTGGGGAATGGTTTTGGTTCTGCCAGCACACTGGAGTTGCGTGGGGAGCTTCAAAGGATCCTGGTGTCAAGACTGTGCCCCAAATCCATTAAACCAGAACCTCTGGGGGTGAGACCAGCAGGAGTGCTTGCATAGCTGCCCCGGCGATTCCAGTGAGCAGCCAGCGGTGACCACCACTTCCCTAGACCAGCGCCACTCCAAGTGCGTTCCCCCAGGCGGCAGCCCAGGCACCATCCCCTGGGAGCTTGTCAGATGCGCAGTCTCGGACCCCAGCCCAGACCTAGTGAGTGAGAGAGAGAGTCTGCTTCAGCAAGACCCCAGGTGTCGGGTATTGCACTGTGGCCGCGGGCCACCTGCATCCTCCTTCGCAGGCACTGCCGAGTGGCTGCTCGTGAGGGCGGTGGCCATCCACGTGGCTGTGAGTTTAGGTCGCTGTGCCCAGCACTTGGTGGGTTCTCTTGCAAGGGAGCTCGTTTCCTTTAGCCTTAGGAAATACTCTTGTGTGACTTCAACAGTTTTTTCTCCTGTATTTTGTTTCTTGGTTTCCATTCCTATTAGTTGGACGTCGGACCTTCTGCACAGCTCTCATCTTTTGATCGTCCAATTTTCTTGACTTTTTTCTTCCACTTTTACACCTTTGTTTTTGTGTTTTACATTCTGTGAGGTTTTCTGTCATCTTCCATTCCCTCTAATGCATTTTTAAATGTCTGCTGTTATAGGAACCCACTGTATGGGAGAGCATATTCACCAATGACACATCTGATAAGGGATTAATTTCCAAAGTATATGAAGAACTTCTACAACTCAACACCAGGAAGACACGCAATCCAATTAAAAAGTGGGCAAAGGACCTGAATAGACACTTCTCCAAAGAGGGCACAGAGATGGTCAACAGGCATATGAAAAAAATGCTCACTGTCACTAACAGTCAGAGGAATACAAATTAAACCCGCAGTGAGATACCACCTGACACCTGTGAGAATGGCTACCGTCAATAAAACAACAAATGACAGTGCCCACGAGGATGTGGGGGAAGGGGACCCGAGTGCACTATTGGTGCGAGTGTGGACTGGTGAGGCCACTGTGGAAAACAGTGTGGAGATACCTCAAAAAATTAAAAATGAAGCTGCGTTTTGACCCAGTTTCTGAGTATATCCTAAGAATAGCTAAACACCAACTCAGAAGAATACATACACCCCTATGTTCACTGCAGCATTATTTACAACCGCCGAGTGCTGGAAGCAGCCCAAGTGCCTGTCAGTGGATGAGTGGATTAAAAAAGCCGTGGTATATTTTACAGAATGGAATACTATGTGGCCATAAAAAGGAGATTTTATCTTTTGCGACAGCATGGGTGGACCTGGAGATTATGATGCTAAATTAAATAAGCCAGTCAGAGAAAGACAAATGATCTCACTTATATGTGGAATCTAATGAACAAAATATAGTGATGAACAGCCTTGGATGGTGTAGCTCAGTGGACTGAGCACTGGCCTGCGAACCAAAGAGTCACTGGTTCGATTCTCAGTCAAGGCACATGCCTGGGTTGTGGGCCAGGTCTCCAGTTGGCATGCAAGAGGCAACCACACATTGATGTTTCTCTCCCTTTCTTCCTCCCTCCATTCCCCACTGTCTAAAAATAAAAAATAAATTTATTTAAAAAAACAAAATAGAAATAGGGGCATAGATACGTGGAACAGACTGACAGCTGTTGGGGGTGGGGATGAAAGAAGGTGAAGGGAGCCCTGACCAGTGTGGCTCAGTTGGTTGGGTTTTGTCCCGCAAAACAAAAGGTCAAGGGTTTGATTCCCAGTCAGGGCACATGTCTAGGTTGCCGGTTCGGGGCCCAGTTGGGAGCATGAGGCAACTGATTGATGTTTCCCTCTCACATTGATGTTTCGATTCCTTTCTTTCTCCCTCCCTTCCCCTCTCTCTAAAAATAAATCAATAAATAATTTTTTGAAAAGGTGAAGGGATTAGCCAAAGGACATATATGCATAACTCAGACACAGCCAGCTGTGTGGAAAAAAATTTTCTGCTATTTCTTGTATATTTTAATTTTTAAGAGCTTTAACACTTCCTTTGAAAAATAACACTATTTTTCCTATTTCGTGGGTGAGTATTTGCAGAGGGTTGGACTCTGACCCCTTCCTTCTGGATGGTGGAGTCCCTGCATTTTGGTTGCTGGTTTTGGTCTCTGGCAGTGCCCTTGGCTGTGCCCGCTGAGTGCAACGCAGCAGAGCTAACAGGAAGCTCTGTCCACGTGGGCGGGGCTGGTGGCCCGGGGCCTCCCCGGGGTGACTGGGGGATCACCCCTGTCAGGCTCTGTCAGCTTTTCTCTTTAGTCGTTTCCCAGACAGACATGCCTTGCCTCAGGGAGTAGGCCCGGGTGTGAGTGGGGGGAGGGTGCTGAGGGTCTCCCCCATTAACCGCAGCCTTACCTCCGTCTTTGGCTGGCTTGGGGTGCCAATCCAGACTTTCTAGTCCCACCCTGGCCAGCAGTAAACCTGTCTTCTGCCAGCATCAGGGAAAGGCAGGGCAGTCGCAGGCCGTGGGGGCTGGGAGAAGGGACTTGGGGGTCTAACCTGTTCTTCCAAGCAATACTGTTTTCACACACATCCTGAACTTCACCCGAGGGACACTGGGCCCCTCCCAGCTCTAAGCATTTGGGGGACGCTGCAGAGCAACCGGTTTGTTCATGGCTGGCTTTCTCTCTGGCAGACATTTTGGGAAGTAGTGAGAGCCGGCACTGAACAAGTTATACTATCTCTCAAATTTTCAGACCGTCCTTTTTTTAAAGTTTTTATTCATTGATTTGAGAGAGAGAGGGGAAGACAGAGAGAGAGAGGCATCAGTCTGTTGTCCCACTGATTTATGCACTCATTGGTTGATTCTTGTATGTGCCCTGACTGGGGATCGAACCTGCAACTTTGGCATATCAGGACAATCCTCTAATCAACCGGGCCACCTGGCCAGGGCCAGGTCTTTCGTATGTGCTGCCATTTCCTCTCCTATCTTTTCATTGTTGTAGTTGATGCCATTGTCCTTCCTTTATGCATTTTACTGGGAGTTTGGGGGGGCGGAGAAAATATGGTTCAGCCCACCATACTTAACCAGAAGTCCTTGTCTGTTTTATAAACATTTTTACATATGTACGTATAAGTTTGTATGACTCGTTTTGATTATTTGTATTGTACTTAACTTTTTTCTTGTTACATAGATACTTGCTTTTCCCACTCAGCGTCAGGTTTGTCAGCTCTTCCCATGCACGGCCCGGCCCACCCCCTCCGCTGCGGCCCAGGAAGTCACCCGGCAGGCAGCGCGTCACCATCTCCCTCCATTTCTCTCCTGACGCAGGTCGGAAGCGCGAGCGAGCGTGGCCCTCTGATGAACACACTGGCTCCGCACAAATCCTCATCTTTATTTTCATTGTGAGGCTAACCTGTCACCGGGAGGCAGTGAGGGTTGTTTTTTACCATCTGCTGGTAGCAATAGTGCAAAGCCAAGGGTGGGGGCCTGAGGGCCTGGAGGACTGGGCGTGGGGGGCCCTGGGGGGCGAGGAAGGATGGGTGGGTACAGACAACAACACACACGAACATACATTTACTCTCTCTTCAGGGAAGGGTTTCCCAGAAGCATTTGTCTGTGCTTTGAATGAAGTATTTTTCGTGCCAAACTGAACCTACTGAGGAGAAGTGAATTAAGGGCGTAGGGAGCCTTCGGGCCCCAGCCGGGTGCTAGGCCCACGGCTGCTCTGCGGAGACTGAGTTCAGTCTTCGCCAGAGCCCTGCTCAGCTCCACAAGCAGGGGAGAGGCGGAGAGAAGCAGGGAGGCTGAGGGAGGGGCTTGAAGAAAAGACAGAAAGCCAGGCTCCCACCAAGGCTCCTGGACCACCAGGAGGGAAGGGGAGGGAGGGTGGGGAGGGTGCTGCTCTCAGCTCCCTGAGCTACAGGCGGAGGGAAAGGGGGCGAGTCTCCTCCCACCTGCTCTGGGCTCCACTGCTCTCTCCAGGGGCCCAGCTCAGCTTTGAGGGTTACGCTCAGGACTGGGCCGCTTCTTCCATTTTAATACAAACACAGACAAAGCCTGCACGGTGCCCTCTGAAACCGCAGTGCACGTGGGGGGCCCACCAGGTGGGTCTGAAGGCCCTTCCAGCCCAACCCAAGACCAGGGCCAACTTGAAATACACACGGGTTGGGGGGAGACTGAGGAAGGGTCCAGGGAGGACAATAAATAAAGGTTACGGCTGAGTGGAGTGGCTGGGTGGGTGGTGAGGAGGGCTCCCGGGAACGAAGCGGTGCAGAAAGGCACTGAGTGGGGGGGCAGCGGACTTAGCCCGCTGGTTTGTTGACTCAGGGGTCACGTCCCACAGGGTTGGGTGTGAGGCCTCCTGGACTGGTCCGGAAGGGGCCAGGAAGGGTGTGGCTCCCGCATGCACGTCTCTTTCTCTCTCAAACTCTTCCCCCTGCAAAGCCCACTCCACGCACCAGATAGACCTCTGCCCAGGGCAGGCAGAGGGGTCGCCAGAGGCCATGTCAACAGCGGGGGCTCGTCCACGTGTGCCTTTTGCCTTTGGGGGAGAGAAAAAAAGGCCACTGTAGGGTGAGCAGAGGCAGGACACCTCCCTGGTGACAGCTAGACCTTTGGGAATGAAATGGAGGTGACGGCAGGGAAGGAGGGCTCCCCGCTGGCACAGCCCCACACCTGAGGCGGCTTCCTTGTGTGAAACTCACGGGGGCTGCTGGGGAGGGTGGGGGGCTGACACCCTGGGCAAAGCCCTGCGCCTCTGTACCGCCCATCTCTGGCAGGCTGTCTGCTGCCCACGCTTCAGGGCATCCACCAAGACCCAGGCCACAACAGACGGGGCAGATGGACGTGGGGATGCACAACTGCCCTGCAGGCTGGTCCTTTCCAAGCTGTGTCTCAAGCCCCGGGACCCTCTCCGTGCACTGGCCACACAGCTGGACGTTCCCTAAGACGTGCTCAGGGCGCGCATTCCACATGCACCCTGCATTCACCCTCCTGTGACCCCGTGAGGGACGTGATGTGGGCCCTACTTTAGGGGCAGTGGAACTGGGTGCAGACGGATGGGATATTAGGTTGAGTCATATTGAATTGCCAATATTCACGAATTTTTTATCTATAAAAATGCAGTTTCACATGGTTTAATCTGATGGCTCGCCCCAGTTTGCGTCTGTGGGTGGCAGGGCTGGGACCGGAACTCCAGGCTGCCTGGTTCCAAACTGTCCTCTGTAGAGGGTTTCAGGATGCCAGAGGGAGGGCAGCGGGCCCACTGCATGGCCACACCCTCGGTGGCTCCCTCTCCCTCAGACCTGCCCACCTGCTGCCTGTCTTTGGTGCCCTGCCCTGCCCTGCAGCTTCTCGGGAATTGTAGGTGGGGGAGAGGGGGAGGAAGGGGGAGGGAAGGGAGTGGGCGAGACCCCCCACTGGTTTCCTGGGGGGGTGACTGCCGGCACACCTAGGCTCCGGCAGTGAATGAGCTGGGAGGCCAGCCGCCATGCCGATCCATACATGTGCCATGCTCACTGTGGATCCTCTGGCCCTAGGGGCACCCAGTCTAGCTGGGGCTTCTTTCTTGAAAGAAACTAGGGGCCGAGTATCACTTGTACAATTTTCTCTGGCTTGAATGTGAGGAGACCTCCCCCTACCCACCCCCATTACGGATCCCAAGCTGGCCAGGCCAGGGCAGCAGGCACGGAGAGGGGTGGGAGCTTGGATTCTTATCCTTGGTTTCCACGTCCATCAAATGGGGGTGCCAAGCTTCCTGCCTATTCCTCCAATAGAACAAAATTTGACTGTGGCCGTGCAAGGGCAGACCGGGCCCCAGTGCCCATAGCTTCAGTGGTCCCCAATTTTCCCTCTGATTTGGGCCTGCCCTGGCTGTTCTGGGTGAGTTGATTTGGCTTCCTCAGTTACATGGTAGGTTTCTAGTAGTCAAGGACTGTCCCCAAGGGCACCTAGGACCCTGGCTGGGCACACTGTGGGGCTTGGTGAGCGCTGGATTGCCTGGAGCATAAAAGATGTTCTCTCGAAATGGGAGTTACTGTGACTGTCATGGAGACGGGGATGAAAGGTCACACACTCCGTAAAGCTGGGGCACTAACCCCATTGTTACGGTGGCTGATGACTGGTAGGGATGCTTGCTATGGCCAAGTTGCAGTTCTTCTCTGCTCACTGCAGGCAGAGTGGGGTCCGGCACCTCTGTTCCCCCAGTGCTTGCCCAGAGCTCAGTAAACACACAGGGTTGGAAACCTCATCTACCACTTTCCGGTTTTGGAGGACTGAGTGGGAGAGGAGGAGGGCCAGGGGGAGGGGGAGAGGGAGAGGCAGTGGGTGGGGGTTAGAAGTACTGGCTGGGTACTCACCGGGGCCCTTTGGGTCGGGCCAGGGAGGGGTGCCCCTCTGTGGGTCCGCAGAGCTGGTCCCAGTCTCGCTGGCCAGGCTGCTCTGGCTCCCTGACAGGTGGCTGGGTGGGCAGGTGAGCTTCATCTTGGGGGACTCCATGCTGCCACCTGCAAGAGACCATGTGTGACCCCGAATGGCTCAATGCTGGGCCCTTTGGATCATAAACTGAGGCAGGGATGATCTCAGCCCGACTGAGCTGACATAAAGCCTTCTCATGTGGGTTTTTGATGGGTGTCTGTGGGACTATCTGTCCAGAGCCCCTTACCCTGGGGACTGCCACCCCGCTCCCACAGGGCTGCCATGTTCTAGGTGACCCCACCCTCTGGCCACTGCGGATTGGTCCACCATAACTCACATAAAGGCCACCGAGTGGGCCCTCAGGTCCTTTCACTAGGAACAAGTCAAGTCACCAACATGGAAATTGGCCATGAGGGGGAATTTTTCTGGCCTTCAAAGAACGAGGATGTGTGTAGGAGGGAGGATATATATTTCAGTGAACTCCATGGGTTATTAGTTGCTGCCTTTACTAACTCAAGGATCCTCACTCAAATATGTCTGTTAGTCCTTGCCTGGCCAAGAGAGCAGAGTTGGGGCCTGCAGTATTGTACTACATCTTCTCCCACCCACTAGGCCCTCTTGGTCAGAGCTGGGAGCTGGTGTGGAGGGAGGGGAAGAGGAGGGGAGTGTAGAACCAGGCCTGGAAACCAAGGCTTCCTTCACACTTCCCTAAGGTAGAATCTTTGGCCTGAGGGGCCAAAGAGATCATCTAGTCTGGGAGCAGTTTTCATCCTCATGTCATCTTCACTCGCTGACATTGACCACTTGGGAAACTGCACTGAGCAGGATTCTGAGACCACGTCAGGCTTGGTGGGAGAGTGTATCGTGCCACAGGCCCACGAGTGGATGTACAAGTATGTGTGCCAGGCACGTGCCATCTCTGGTCCAGCCAAAACTGTCATCCCAGCAGGAATTCCTTCCATGTCAGCTCTGGCAGGAGGTCACCAGCCTTTGACCCAGGACAGAACCCCGGGGCATTTCATTCCAGGTTGGGGCAGTTATGATAAAGCTGTCTCAGGCACTGAAATCAGCCTCTCTGAGCCATCTCTCAAATATCCCAGTTCTAACTTCTGCAGTAACTCTGAATAAAGCTGGCCCTCTTCCCAGGGAGGCCCTTTGTGGATTTAAAGAAGAGGAAAATGTGCCCCCCAGGTCTTGTCTGCACCAGCTTCAAGGCCTGGTTAATTCTAAGATTTTATTTATTTTTAGAGAAAGGGGAAGGGAGCAAAAAAGAGAGGGAGAGAAACATTGATGTGTAAGAGAAACATTAGCCGGTTGCCTCTCACGTACCCCCAACTGGGGACCCAGCCCACAACCCAGGCATGTGCCCTGACAGGGAATCAAACCTGGGACTCTTCAGTTAGCAGGCACTCAATCCACTGAGCCACACCAGCAGGGGCCCTGATTAATTCTCTTTCAAATAGCAGGGCCACTGAGGAGAGCTCAGAGATGTTAAATTCTATAGGAGCTTTGGCAACCCTCTCTTCCATCCTGTTTGTGCTAACTAGTGGGAAGTCGAAGCCCAAGAGGTCATAGTACGTACACGGGTTCCCACTGCAGGCTGCTGGCAGCACCGAGTCAGTCCAGAGGACGTCACCTGACTCTCACAGTCTCATCACTCACGAGGCCACACCTCATTTGGGATGCTCACAGGGAGCGGGGGAGGGAGGGTGGGGTGGGGAAGCCCAGGTGTGCAGGCCAAAGGTCAGGGCGGCCACTGGACCTGCCCCTCCCCCCACTGAATACGCACCCAGCCGCCTTTCCGGCCCAGTCCTCAGTGGTGCTAAGATGTCAGCTCCTGGTTGCCCCAGCCCCAGGGCCACTTCTTCCTGATCCAGAAAAACTCCACAGACACCTGCGGGGAGCGGAGGCCAGAGGAAGCAGCAGAGCTACCTGCACCAGCAGTGTGCTTCCCACACTCACCTGACTCCCTGCAGGACTTGTCACCTTTCAGATCTCTGTCCCCAGTGGGCGGGAGTCTGTCCTCCAGGCTGGAGGAGCTGAGGTCTGAGTCGCTGTCACTGTCACTGGAAACCACTGGAAAGAACAGACACCAGCACAGGAGGTCACCGCAACAGGCCACCACCAGCAGGCATGTTGGACAGAGGGGGCCAGGGCAGACCTCCCTCCTGCCAGGACACAGTGGCACAGAACCTCAGCTGGCCCGTGTTTGGGGCACAGGAACAATGGCCTGGGGATGGGGCAGCAGGCTACCCTTCTGCCAATCAGAGGTGAGTCCTGAGGTGAGGAGGCTGGAACTCAGGCCCAGCAGGACCAGGACCAGGGGGGAGGGCTCGCCATCTCCACGTGTCACCTGCTCCCTGTGGTGGAATCAGAAGTTTGCTGCTGCGATAGGAGCCGACGACCCTCTTCCGTGAAGGCACCAACGCTCGGAGCCCTGCACCTGGCCACGCCGAGAGGCGCCAGCCCTCGCTGACCCCTATGGGCTCTCCGGCGCTTTACACGTGCTAACCCACTGGAGCTTCAGAATGACCCTGTCAGTTTGGAAACAGCATTGCCCCCATTCTACAGGTGAGGACACTGAGGCACTTGCCCAGTGTAGTAAGTGGAGCAGCCAGGATCCAACCCTGGCAGTCGGCTCCACAGGCTGTGTCTCTGACCACTCCGACTCCACCAGCAGGATGGACCTGGGGGCAGGCAGGCTGGGCTCTTATACCGGTTCACCCAGTAACTCCCAGCGGGGTCTTGTGGGTGCAGCAGAAGGGAGCCGAGCTGATGGGGTTGGAGCCCCAGGAGAAGGGAGAGGAGAAAATCCCTCACAGTCAACACCCACTGTGGTAGAAATCCTCTTTTTTGGACTAAATGGAACCATATTTGGCTGCTCTGTTACCGGTGGGAGTCATAGTACGGGATATATTCATATGTTAAACATTCTATTTTGACTTTAAGCATAGAAATGTACATCCATTCGCCAATCTTTTGCTGCAGAGCCTGGGTGCTCCTTCGGGCTTGGGCCCACCCGGTCTTTCAAGCCTGAACTGCAAGCGCGCTCGGCGGTCTGTGAGCCCCGGTCCGGCGTCTGTACGCTGGGGCCGGGCTGGAAGGAGCGGCAAAGCAAGAGGAGGGCAGAACCCTCCACTTTCCTATTTCCTCCTCCTGTTTTTACAGTTGTCCTGCCCACATCTAATTCAATAGCTATTTTAAGCAAGTGGCTGCTACGAAGGCTTTCCAAAGTCTCGGTTTTAACAGCTCTTTGTCTTTTCTGATTCTTTTCATGACTTTACATAACTTTTAACTAAATGATGTAATTATAACAGGCACAACTGCGCAGCAAGGCTTGGGATCATGGGGAAGCAGCTCTCACAGGTGACCGGCTCACTGGGCGATGGGATAATGAGAATCGGGGGTTTAACGCAGGGGGTGCAGAGTGCTGGTCACAGAGGGCGGTGAGGGAGTTGAGCGCTTTCCCCCAGGCGCTGTGCTGGGTACCCAGCGAGCGTTATCTTATTCAGCCTGCCAAACAACCCAGTGCCACAGGGAGCCATTTGTGGGAGAGGAGATTGGAAACAAAATTGATCTCCACCAAGGGTGGCTAAGAGGTTTCATCTGACCCGCCAGACCCCTCTGGAGCAGCGTGAGCCGAGGGGGCTCAGATTGCATTAACAGCCAGCAGGAAGGAGGGCTCCCCTAGGATGGCGGTCTGTCCTTCTGTCCGTCCTCTCAGATGTACTTCAACTTGCGGGTCCACGCAGATTATCCATTCACCTCTCTCTCCAGCAAGTACACAAGTCCTAGTCACCCCTTCCCAAAGGCTCCTCATAATCTACAGGATCAAGCCCAAGCTCTTGTTTGCTCTCCTAACCCAGGGGCCCCTGACCCCAGCAGTTTGGAGCTCCTGCCCACCTCTGCCCAGGGCGCCTCACCCATCGCTTTTCTCCTGGCTCAGGTGGATACCACCTCCTCCAGGTGCCCTGTGCATTCTGCTACACTTGCACCAACCACGTTCTGATGTACGTGTTTGTGCGTGTGTCCCCCCCCCCCCAGCAGAATCGAGGCTCCTTTCCAGCAGGGGCCAAATCGCACCCCGAATCAGGCTGGCGTGCTTCTGCAGAGCCTGACCTGTGGGGGTGGGGCAAGAGCGAGGCTAGCCTCCTAGTTCCAGCTATGCCTTCTCTGTGCCTTTTCTGCCCTGCTTCTCCTCCTCCCATCCTCAAGGAGGGCTTCTTGGGCTTTTGTGATGTAGAATCAAGAAGAGACAGGGACTGGGGGGTGGTGGTCCATATGCATCTTTCATAGTATTTGAGAAATACAAGTAAAGGCCTGACTTTGCAATCATTTTCCAGGTCGTTTCTAATGATGGTGACTCCACTGAGACCAGACACAATTGGTGTCAGTTCTAGAAGCATTTACGTGTTTTTGACTCACTGACTGACTAAACACCAACCCTGCAGGTCCTCAGACGGAGGGAGTGGGAGGCGCTGGAGGCAGCTGCAAAGGCATCAGGGAGGATCTGCCCCCTGCCCACCCCCAGCGGCAAGGGGTGGGCTGGGGCAGCAGCCGGTGAAGCAGTGGGAATTCCTTGGGAGAGCAGAGTGACTGGTCTCATGCTGGTTTCCGCATCTCTCCGGCAGAGACACTTAAGGACAGACGATCTATTCCTCCTTTCTGACTTGGAGGGTCCCATCTCTCCCACACTTGACGTGCAGGATCTTCATAAATCTGGGGCGGGGAGGACATGGGGCTCCACGGCATTAAAACAGTGCCAGGATCCTTTGGTGCTAACAGGCAGATGCCAAAGAAGCACAAAAGTACCAATAACAAGTCCGAAGAGGCAATGGGAAGGAATGTCCCAGGGCCTGGGTCACAGGGGCAAGCTCATTTATCACATTTCTTTTACCCTCCTCCCCTCCTGTCACCTGTTGTACCTGGTCACAGCATTAGGTTGGGAGTGGGCGTGGAATTAAACTGCAAGAAGGCTGTGCTGGGCTGCACACTGGGAGAGCAGTTTTCGTTGTGGGGGGTGTGCCTTGTGCAAAGCATCAACGCTGGAGGTGGGTTTGGGTGCCATGTTGCCTAGATCCCTTGGGGCTCCTATGTTGCACAAGGTTTTGAAAAAATAAAACCTGCTAAGGTTCCAGTTGGTTGGCTTGTTCTTTGTCTCCTTTTA
This sequence comes from Anoura caudifer, assembly GCA_004027475.1. NCBI lineage: Eukaryota > Metazoa > Chordata > Mammalia > Chiroptera > Phyllostomidae > Anoura > Anoura caudifer. The sequence goes on from PVKU01002672.1 coordinate 19,606, forward strand.
CAGACACCAAAAGGCTCCAGCCACGGAACGGGGCGGGGGTGGGGGGGACGCGGGGGTTAGCCCCAAGGGACAAGGAGCTCACAGAGGCATCACAGGGCAGAGAAACGACCAGCCGATGAGACTCACTCCCTTTGGGGGTGCATCTCCCTTGGCCCAAGCATCTCTGCTCCTTGTGTGTGGGATCTCGGGGTGGGGCCAGGCCTCGGTGCTTCGAGGGCTCTGTGAGAACCAAACCTCGGCTAATTTGCTGTCTGATCGCCGTGGCCATCTTTCTGCCTGCCCAGCAGCTGTGACTGTAAATCTTTCAGGTCTATTAACAAAGCATTTAGCCTCATAAATCTTTTGGCTCTTGCTCTTCCATCCTCCACAAAACGCTGTATGTCCGAAGGCTGCTTTCCGCCCCCTCTAATTCCCCCAAGGTGGAGTCTAGGAGAGCTTGGCGACGAACGCTTGTATGCTGCTCACATCTGATTTTTCAGGTTGGAGACGGGGGAAAACCCCAGGAGGAAGACTGTCTCAAGAACTTCCCCAAGGAGGTGTCACCAAATGGATTCACCTGGGCTTTGCCACGAGGCAGGGAGGGTGGAGGGCCCTCCCCTCCAGAGGCCTGAGGCCCTGGACACCTTGCCTGGGGCCTGGGGCCCCTGAGATTTCCCCAACCTGCCCCAGAAGGGCTGTCTGCTGCTGAGGATGAAAGCCAGCACCAGCCGTGCCCACTTCTCCAGGGATCGGCCAGCTTCCCCCCACCCCCCACCCCTGGCTCACTCTTGGATGAATTTGCAATTTGACTGTCTCCATGGAAACTCAAGAGTTTTGGCACATGAAGGTGGGGGAAGTCTTCCCTTTTGTGAAGTCCTTCCAGAACGCCTGAAAGGACAGGTGTGGCAGCTGCAGCTCTGTGGAGACACCTGGCCTGGGATGGTCCAGGGGACTGGTGGGACACTGGCCACTCGACCTCATGGGCCTGCACTGGGATTTGGGAGGGGTGGCTTCCTGGCTCTGTTCTGTCATTGCCTCGCTCCGTGACCCGGGGCACCTACCTCTCGGGGTCTCATCCCACACCACCCAGACAGCTACTCTGGGTCTGGATTCTAGGATTCACCTTCGGGCCTGCTTTGTTCCGTCAGCAGAGAGACCCAGTGTCCCTCTCTGGCTGAGAGGTGGGGAGATGCAACTTCCGGACCCCACAACACCTACCTGCCCGGCACCAGGGCAGCGGCAGCCAGGGAGCCTGGGAGGCCCTTGAGAGCTGCTGCTGCTGCCCTGCTCGGAGGCTCCCAAAGCCCCCAGACATTATGGGAATTAGAGAGGAAGAGAGATATTTTCAGCAAACACTCTGCCAAGGCAAAGCAGATGGTGGAAAGTTTTGCATACTAAAAACAACAAATTTTTTTTAATGTAGAAGAAAAATGATAAGGCCCCGGGGAATGCATAGACATCCCCAATTAGCCTTATGCAGCCCACCACGCTGACACAGCTGTGGAGAAGAGTCCCACGCTGTCCCCACTGAGCCAGGTGAGAGCTGGGACCACAGCCTGGGAACCTACAGAGATGCCTGGCAAGTCTGTAGGGGTTTCATTTGGTGGCAGCAAAAGGGAGGTGTGGGGTGGTGACGAGCTACCAGCTCTGAGTCAGAGAGACCCAAGTTCTGCCCTGGCTCCACTACTTCCTACTCTTGTACCTGTGGGCCAGTTTCTTCACCCTGTCTGTGCTCAGCAGGTCCACCCATGAAATGGGGGTCAATGGGCCCCTTTTAGGGTTGTTGTGAGCATTAAAAGAGGTCACGCAGGTGGCATCTAGCGCATGGCAAGTGCTTGATGCAAGGGAGCTATTTTACTTGAAGGGCTGCCTGAACTCACGGCCCGCACCTCCTGGCACAGGGCTTGCCTCTGGGCAAGGCCAAACTCACAAGGGTGGACTCACTTTTTCCAGGGGCGCTTATGCTCCCAAGATGTACTTCATGGGATGCTGAGGATACTACGTATCTGCAATGGCTGTTTGGAGGCTGAGCTGGGATCTGAACCCAGACCTTCCTCTCTTGGGAAATCCCGGCTCTTTCCCGCTTAGCTGGTGCACAGGGCAGCTCTGGCACAGCCTCCCCCAAACGGCTCTGCTTCCTCAGAAGCCCCCTCCAGGCAGGCCAGGCATTCTCTGTTTCCCCTGCAGGCCTTTCCTGGGTTTCTCTCTGGGACCTTTGCCCATTAAGGTGGGGGCCTCAATGTGGAGAGAAGGACTTCTGTCCCCTCCCAGCACCTATGGTTGATTTCTCTGTCCTGGACGCTCCTGGGAACATACTTTCATCTCTCCGGACCTCAACCTTCTCCTCGGTAAAATGGAGACAGTAATAACCACCAATAAAGTAAGATCAAGTAGGGCAGAGGGCACTGCAAGTTTAAAAAGCTATACAAGCTTATAAAATTTTTTAAATACAATCTTTACCTGAGGATACATTTATTGATTTTAGAGAGAGAGGAAGGGAGAGAAAGACAGAGAGAGAGAAAAACATCAATATGAGAGGGAAACATCGATTGGTTGCCTTCTCTATGCATCCCAACAGGGTTGGAACCCCGCAATCCAGGTATGTGCCCTGACTGGGAATCGAACCAGCAGTCTTTTGGTGTACAGGATGATGGTCCAACCAGCTGAGCCATCTGGCCAAGGCAAGCCTATAACTACTTTTAAAAATTTGAATCCTATCCATCCTCCAGGAACCCATTTGAATTGAACCTCTACTGAATGAAGTCCCTCCAGGTCTCGGGGAGGGGGGTGGGGGCAGCCTCCCCTTTGCTCTCCCCATGACCACCAGGCAGCTCTTGGCCCCTCTCAGCCACCACCTGGCATTGACTTTCTCTTCCTTACAAATGCCTGCCTTGACTTTCCCAACTGTTCCTGGCACAACTCGAGGGAGGGGACACATTTTAATCTACATCTGGTGCCTGTCCTCAGCCCTCAACCCTGGGCCTTGGCCCGAGTGGGCACTCAGGACATACTTGCTGAGCTGACTGAAGAGCCCTCCCAGGGACAGGACACCGCACGGTGCAGAGCTGGGAGGCTGGACAGTGGTCGGCATGGCGGTGGCAGCCAGCTCCATCTCCAGAGGGCTGGGCTTTCCATCAAGCAGGCGCCTCCTCCCAGCTTCCTTCTGAAGGACACTCAAGTGGGACGAGCCAGGCAGCTGGTGGCCTCAGCCTGAGCTAGGGACAGGCTTAGGGGGGAGGGGCTGTCTGAGACCAGTTGCCATGGACACAAGATGAGTGGGCCTGAGTGGGGGGGGGGGGCAGGGAGAGCACTGTTCACACAGAGCCTGCCCTCCTTCCAAAACCAAGCGGAAGCCTTCCTTCATTTTGGAACAGGTCCTTCCTTCATTTTGGAAACTCTCTTCGGAGCCCTGGAGAGTCAGGGCCTGGACCAGGGGAAAGGTGGCCCCGAATCCGGGAACCTGTCCTCATAGGGATGGGCCAGGCGGGGGCCAGAGAGGCTTACAGCCTCCCTCCTCACTGGACCTTGGGGTCAGGAGATCCAGGTGACCTTCACTTGCCAGCTGCCTGCCACCCTGAGCCTCATTTCTTTACCTGTGAGGTGGGGAGTGTCACAGGGAACCCTCCTTCTTTGGTCCCCTTTCCAGGCTGCCAAAGGGGACACCAGCAGGGACTGCCCAGACCAGGCTGGGAATTCAGAGCTGGAGACTGGAGGGTTTTCTGTGCTTCTTTATTCATTTGCCATTGATTTTAATTAACTCCCTCCTTCAGGCTCACAGACAGGAGGCACCGGATAATGAAGACAAATCCTCCAATCAATAGCGATGTAGTTTCCAGCACCAAAATCCTGTGGTCCTGTCCTTGCTTGAGGTTCTCCATATAGAACAGGAGATAGATGGATGGAAGATAAGAATAGCTCCCTTTAGAGAGAATATGATACCCTGAAAGAGAGCCAGCAAGTGTTCAGGGAAAGGGGGAGTCAGGGAGGGCTTCCTGGAAGAGGTAGCATTTAAAGATGGGCTTGATCTGCTGGAACCTGTGTGAGCCTGGCATCTCTGACAGAGACTAGGAAAGGCAAAGGCCAGAGGTGGGCTTCTCTGGGGCCAGGGTAGCCCTACTGGCCCAAGAGAAAGGCTCTAGGCTCAGGCACTTCAGGGACAAGGGGCTAGTCTGGTTTAGATGTGCTCCGCACTGTTCCTCTCCGGCAGATCGTTGCTTCTGACTTACAGCAGAGATGAAACCAAGCAAGTGCACACTTCCTGCCTATTCCTTTGCTGGGATGAAAAATGTGCCTTCGTTTGTTCCTTAACTTCAGCTATCTCCACCTTTCTGTTTCTGGGTCTTTCCCTTTGTCTCTTTGTGCTTCTCTTGTTGATGTTTAAAAAACCCTCAGCATCTCTGTCTCTGTCTTTCTTCTCTCAGGCCTCTCTGTCACACGCCTTCAGGGTCTGGCTTTCTTGGCCTCTGGATTTGCCCCTCACCTGGCGTGGAACCTCAGCCCCTGCTTGGCCTGTGGGCTCAGTGCTCAGAACAGGAGGGTAGGGATGGGCTGGCCCCTCCCTCCTGTATGAAGATCCGTGGGCACAGAGAACTGCCCAGCCTTTGCTGCTGAGCCTGGACCAGCAAAGGAGATGAGCTTCGGCCCATCTGAGTGGCAGCCTCCCTCCCATGCCAGACAGGAGGCCCTGGTGGAGCTGCTGGGCTGAGAGGAGCTAGTGCTGCTCTCTCCTAAGGCTTTGTCGGAGTCAGACAGGACAGGCGGGTTCAGATTTATTCACTTCACCCAGCTCCCCAAAGGCAGAAAGATCTAGAGTGGGCAGAATTAAGTTGTAGGCAGAATTAAGACAGGTGAACGGCTGCGGAGGGTGTGCTGTATTGCACAAGGCGAAGCCTATCCCAGGTCTGGCACATGTGAGCTGAACCGAAGCAAGAGTCTGACTTGGGGGGCTGGGCCTTGCTTTCCTATTGCAGCTCAGACCAGGGGCAAGGAGCCCCCAGACCTCACTTACTTTGCTGGAATCAACCAATCAGCTGGGGCTGTCATCAGGTTTGGGCAAATTGGAAGCGACAGCCGTGCCCCTGACCTCAGTAGTGTGGCTAATGAGGGCCTTCTGGTCTTGAAAAATTAATCCCCAAGCCACTAAGACAGGCAGGGGGGCTGCTGGGCGTAGGGGTGGGGCAAAGGCAGTTTTCTGAAGCCCAGGGCTTCTGTTCTGGGGTTGGCCCCTCCATTCACACCCACCAGCACTTGGCAAGTGTTTGGCTTCACTGCAGGCCCTGAAGGTCAAGACAACTTAGTGTGCATGGGTTTCTCCTTGGAAACACAGCCACACGGGGCGTGGCCAGGCTGCTCCTTCCCTGGGCCTTAGGGGAAGGGCAGAGTTTCTGGAATGCCGCAGGGTTTCTCTCTGTCATGCCAAGATTATGGTATAAGTTATTTAACCTCTTCATGCCTTAGTTTCCCCTTCTATAAAATGGGGCACTGGTGTGCCCCCCCCCACAGGTGGTCAGGGGTTACCTGAAATAGTGGCTGCATGGCACCTGACACAGCCTTCCACCAGCGACCGTGAAACCCCTGGAAGCTGGTAGTGTGCTGGTTTTGTTTTGTTGAAGATTTTATTGACTTACTTTTAGAGAGAGGGGAAGGGAGGGAGAAAGAAAGGGAGAGAAACATCAATGTGTGGTTGCCTCTCATGTGCCCCCAACTGCAGACCTGACCCATAACCCAGGCAGGCATGTGCCCTGACTGGGAATCAAACTGGCAACCCCATGGTCTGCAGACCCGCACTCAATCCACTGAGCCACACCAGGCAGGTCTAGTGTTGCTGTTTTTTATCTGGCTGCTCAGCACTGAGGCCTGAGGCCGGCTTCTTTCACCTGCACAGAGCACACGTTACCCAGGCCCTCAGCTGAGCCTGGCAGAAAGGCAGCTACATAAGAAGACCAAGGACTGGCCGGAGGTCAGTGTTTGCCCAGTGGAACCCACTGTGGGCTCGAGCATCCCACGCCCTTCTCCTGACCTTGGTGGGCTGGCGGGCATTCAGTTCCCCAAATCACTGGCAGGAGCCACGGACGGGACTGCCTGACTGATTTTTTTTGTTCGCTTATTTTCCAGGCCCAAGCAGCAGACCTACACCATGAAGAGCTGAGTCTGTGGGTTTCGGCTGCCCTGCTGGACACACAGCACCCTTTGTAGATGGTTCAAAGACAGTCTCTCCTCCCTCTTCTCTAAACAGTCCTTGCTGGCTCACGCATCTGTGTGTGCATTTGGTGGATTATATTATATTATATTTACAATTTGTTGGTTTCTATTATATATTTTTAATATATATATTTATATATATATATCTTGCTCTGGACAGGTAGCTTGGTTGGTTATGGTGTGGTCCTGATATGCCAAGGTTGCAGGTTCAATCCCCTGGTCAGGACACATACCAATAAATGCGTAAATAAAAATAACAAATTGATGTCTCTCTCTCAAATCAATAAAACATATTAAATACAAAACACCTCAGGCACTTCCAGCTCCCCAGGATTCTAGAACCCTTACATGGAGGAAAGCAGCCTGAGGCAGGGAAGGTGATAATTAAGCACAGAACATGACCAGGGGGACAGGACTTTGAAAGGAAGATTCAGTCAGTTCCTGAGCACTTGCACACACTGCGGGCACAGGGTGTGAGGGAGGGGCGGGAGAGTGCTGGGTTGGACGGATTTCACGGGCAGCGTGGAGCAGGACTGCTTGTGCGAGTGAGTGTGAGCGTGAACGAGGAGGGCAGGGCCAATGCAGGAATGGGGATGCGCTTCCCAGCAGAGGCAGCCTCAGCATACGGTCTGGGAGCTACTCTACCACCTGCTAGAAATTCTTCCGTAAAGTTTTATCCCTTGGCTTTGGAACTCTAGGATACGAAAGCTGCAAGACCACAGGCTCCTTGTCCCTGTCCCTCATCCCCATCCTTCTCATGAGGAAACCAAGACCCCCAAAACCACACCTTTCCTGCCCAGCACCCCCATTAGCACGCATCAGCTCAGCAGGGCCTGACCCCTTAACCACAGATGGCAAACACAAGGCCCGCAGGGTGAATCCCACCCTCCACCTTGTTTTATCCGGCCCAGCACCTTGTTTCTACCCAGCGGCAGCACAGAGCTCCTTGCTCCTAGTTAAGGAGTAGTTGCATTTATACAGTCCTAAAGTTACATTCCACCCTTTGACAGCAACTGTGAGGCTCAAGTGGCCCCGGTGAAAATGAGTTGGACACCCCTGAATTGGTGAGGCCTGGGAGGAACGGCAAAGAGCCACCACAGCAGGATTTGTGGGTCCGGATCTCAAGGCGGGACACAGAGGTGTGGCAGGGTCAGGCTGCTGTCTTCCACCGCTCAGGTGGAAGGGTCAACGAGCGAAGCAGGCTGGCTGTGAAAAGCCTTCACTGCCACAGAGAAGCGGGCCCACTCTCCTGCCACAGGTGTCCCTGCTGGTCTAACTCCTGTTCTCTCTCCTATCACAGGGATGTGGAAACAAGACCTACTTTACTTTCTTCTTAATAACCCCATAAGGGCGATGATCAAAGAGTGTCAGAGACAACAGGGAGGGGACTCCGAGCCCTGTGTGCAGGAGAGGTTGCTACTTACTCAGCCTGCCCCATTTTCCCAGGGAGGGGCAGTATGGGCAGGCCTTCTGATTTCAAAAAAGAAGTCAGAGCCACTCTATATTCTTTTAAATGAGAATTCTCCAAATTTTAAAAAGTTGTCAATGAATTTAGAGCAGTGAGCCAGATAGAGTCACTGCCCCACCAGCTTTCCACCTATGACAGCAGTGGAGGTCCAGCCCTCCAAGGACAGATGGCACCCTGCCCCCTGGCACGGAAGCCCGCCTCCTGCTCCGCTCTGCCCCCTCCCCAAGCCCCAGCCAGCCTGGCACCCAGCGCACAGCACACACTCCCAGCTGCTCCTAGGGCTGCAGGATGTTCATGTACCACGTCCAGGCTGACGTGGCACATGTGGTAAGTCCACAGCCTGCTGGGGAAACACTGGGGTGAGTGGGGTGGCTGGGAGAGGGCAGCTGAGTGCTCTGAGGAGCTTTGGAAATGTTCATTTCTCAGGGACAGGGAAAGAAGGAAGGTGGCATAGCAACAGCTGGCTCTGGGCAGTGAGCAATCCTGTCTGAAAATAAAACATTTTACAATCCACAACTGTGGCTCATTAAGAATGAATGGATCTACTGGTATAAATAGCATGCTGCGTTAAGAAGTCAGGAAACAGCATATGCGTTTGATGGAAAAACGGCTGCCACGGAACTGCTTATTAGCTTAGTCGGCTGCAGCTTTGTGCTAAATAGACAGAGGTCTTGGGTTTAAAGCTTTCGTGGGCTGTGTGGCTTTCTCCATCTTGGACAGTAGACTGTATCTCTGTCCCCTAAGCCCTGGCTATAATATGGGGGCATAACTCTGGATACACACTAACAAGCCCATAGTGAGTTTTTCAACCCACTATTTACCTAGGTTCTGCTTGAATGCTCCCAGCAACAGGGAGCTCACTACTCTGTCAGATAGAAACACCCAATTTTGCAGTTCAATGGCTATTGAGCAAGAGACACAAATTTCCCCTGCTCTGTCCCAGCTCTGCTTTGGGGGAAAGCAGCACTAACTGGCCATGCCATGTATTTTGTTGCAAACGGAGGCAGCATAAGCAGAAAGGAGCGAGGCCAATCCCTTCCCTGCTGAGTGGGGTGCTGAGAGTGGGGGCAGGTGCTGAGACCGAAGGGCATACGGAGAGTACAAACTCCTGAGCAGGCAGAGGCTGGGGAATGAAGCTGGTCCAAGAGTTCCCTGAGAAGAAGCTGCTGCCACACTCCTGTCCCCACAGGCCTTGCAAGCCTTTGTCTCTGTCCCTGCCTCTGGGACACCTTCCTCCCCTGCCTGGAAGCCACACCCCAACTTGAGCTGGGCCTCAGTGGCTCTGTCCCGTGTAACCCCAAATCCTCCCACTAAGTCCGAAAGAAGGAAGTCAGTGTGCGTGGTGATTTGGGTAACAGTTTTACTCTGAACTACACTCAGAGGGGAGGCGTGTGGGCCAGGATTCAGAAGCCTGGGTGCCAGGCCCTCTTTGCCACAGCCTACGTGACCTTGGGCAGGTTCCCGCCTCTATCCATCACTAAGCATCAATTTCGCTGCTTGTAGCTGCCCCACCGGCTGTTCCGAGCATCAGATGAGATAATGACCGTGAGTCACGGAGCTCTGGCTGAGGCCAGCGCAGCACCCAGTGACTCGGCTTCTCCAGGGAGCAGGAGATGGTGGCGTGGGGGTGGGCAGAAAGGTCAGCCACGGCTCATTTGGGAAGGATGGCCCTGGTACACATTTGTAGGCTGAGTGGGACCAGACTGCTCGACCTAAACTGCCCCGAAGCTTACTTTCACTGGTCTGCAAACAAAACCACAGTTTAGAATTTTTTTAAAAAATTTTAAAATCTATCAGATCAACGAAGTGATAATGAAACTTATTTTTCTTAAAACCATTCAACTGGAACAAATCCAAGACTTGAGTACTTTTCCAGAAAAGTCCTTGAAGTGAACCAGTGCGTTATTCTGTTCAAATCCACCCAGGAAGCTGGGGTCTGCTCAGGGGGATGCCTGAGGCCAAGGGGTGGGAGGCCTCCCACCTCCGAGGGTCCTAGGGAGGGACTGTGGGACCCAGGCCTCAATGCAGACAGTGAAGTGAATTCACCTCCTGGTGACAGGGAGCTCAAGGCACCTGCCTGTGCTTATTTGGGGACTTTTGGGGTCTGGGCTGGAGGACAAAGTGGAAAGGACTTCCCAATCCTCCAGGCCACAGGGCAGTGACAAAGGCTTTGGACAACGGCCCCGCCCCTCCCTGGCCTCAGGCTCCCTGGGAGAGGCAAACACAGCAAAGCCCAGGGAACAGTCTCCTAGGAGCCCTAGCTCTCTGTTCCCACCCGAGAAGAGGACATACATCCCAGAAAGCCCACTGAACACTGTCTGGACTCTCAACCTGGGGCTTCAGTCCTCCCCCGACACACCATCCCCTTCAGGTGCTCAGCCACAGCTGGGAAAGGTGGGGCAGACCAGCCATAGGGCAGACCCAGGCAGAGTTGGCTCCTGGTCACAGCGCTGGGACTTAAGAAAACAAGAAGTCCCATCACAAACCCTGCGTGAGGCTGATTTCCACATGCGGTGACTTCAGTCAGATCCACTCAACTCTCCAGCTTTTGCAGGAAACCAGGCTCCACGCCCCCCTTGCCCACTTCTATTATAATGAAGGGCTGCAAAAGCTAAAGGTTTCATTTCCCAGAATCCCCCTTGATCTCTTCTTCCTTCCTTTCTAGTGATGGCTGGAACTGCAGCAGCCGTCATGGGGCAATGAGAGGAAGAGCAAGGCTTGCAAAGACATGTCATGATATCGCTGAGCTGCTGAACCAGCTGCAGTTGCCTTACTCTAAGAAAAAAATGTAATCTCTTATTGCCCCAAAATGCAAGACTAATATGGTATCCCCCACTCCAATTCCTCCACACACAGCTTAAGGGAGGGAATCCAGATCAAAGGAAAGAAGCCTGCAGAAGAGGCGGGTCCAGCTGCAAAGGGATTAAGACCCAAGCGCCCAAAGTACTGGTTTCACCACTTCCAACTTATTATTTCACAGAAGAACAAAGAACCCTGGGAGTGTGCAGAAGCTGACTTTACTGACTGCTGCCATAAACTTGGAGCAATCATCTGCCAGGAGAATAGCATGGAGCCCACACTCTGTTCGGATTGATCGGGACTGATCGGCTGGGAGGGTGGAGACCTCTTACCCGGGGTAGCCAGGTCAGGCCCTGGGCTCGTCTGCAGGAGAAACTCAGGCCTCATAGTGCCCTGCCCATTCCTGAAGAAAGAATGACTGTCCTGCTCCAAGCAAGCTTGTAGGGGGCTCACCAAAGGGGCCTGCAGGCAAACCCTTGGCCAAAATCGACACCGTGGCCGAGGAGGGGGGTAGCAAACTCAGGTAGGCAGCCCACCCGTCCTGTGGGTACCAGAATGTCACTAGCTCTCTCTGAGATAACCCAGAGAGGGGGAAAAGATGGTTCATCTTTATCTGATACATTCATTGTGTTATTTTTAACACGTAGAAGTTTAATCTATCCGCAATGTGTTTCTGGGTGCACATGGAATAGGATGGGGATCTAATTATGCTGGCTCCAGTTGTTACGTGAAACCTGCTATTTTCCCATTGAGTTGAAAAGCTACCAATGCTCAGCTTCTATACATTCTTAGGTCTATTATTTCTCTATTCAGTTCCACTTCTCTATTTATTCATTCTATTTATTCTGGTGTGAACACTCTACTGTTTCCATTGATCAAAGTAACTTTAGAGTAAGCTTTAACATTTGGTCAGGCAACTCCTCCCATTACCCTGGCTATTTAAAAAAATTTTTTTTATTAAACTATTCTTTAACTTCCTGATGAAATTTTTTTTATTGAAATATAATTCATGTACCATAAAATTCACCCTTTGAAAGTACACAATTAAGTCCTAGTCAGTGTGGTTCAGTGGGCTGAGTGCCAGCCTGCGAACCGAAAGCTCATCAGTTCGATTCCCAGTCAGGGCATGTGCCTGGGTTGCGGGCCAGGTCCCCAGTTGGGGGCATGCGAGAGGAGCTGATCAATGATGTTTCTCTCCCTTTCTCCTTCCCTTCTCCTCTAAAAACAAATAAAATATATTTAAAAAAAGAAAGGACACAATTCAGTGGTTTTTTGTATCTTCATAAAGTCATGCAACCACTACCACCTAATTCCAGAACATTTTTACCTCTTTTAAAAGAAACCCTGCACCCGCTAGCAGCTCCTCCCGGTTTCCCCCGTCTTCCCCAGCTCCTGGTGATCCACAGTCTGCTCTCTGTCCCTGTGAGTTTGCCTTTTGTGGACATTGCATGGAAGTGGAATCACACGCTATACGGCCTTTCGTCTCTGCTCCTTTCACTCAGTGTGACGCCTGCACGGGTTCGTCCGTGCTGCAGCGTGTATGTCGGTACTTCCTTGTTTTAAGGCGAATGCATTCCACTGTGTGCCACTTCTTGTTTGTCCAATGGGTAAGAAAAACATCTGAATTCACTTCTCGCTGAAAACTCCATTGGGAATCAGACAGTTGTTCCACTCACTAATTTGGAGGCATCAAGATTCCTATCTGCCTCTCTGTACATGTCTTACTTTTGTCCCGTGATAAGATTGTTGAGCCTATAATTAACTGTCTTTTAAAATGTTTCTAGGTATTTTATAGTTTTTATTGCAACTTTGAATGGATTTTCCCATTTCTACTTCTAATTAGTCAGTACAGAGTAACACCATTGATTCTTTGTGTAAACTATTAATTTACTGCATGTGCTCCCAAGTTCTCCTATTAATCCTAGCGGTTGTTTACTGTGCTGGACTCTCATGGGCTTTCTTGGCTTACCATCACCTCATCTGCAAGTAAGAATTTCTTCTCTTTTCTAATAGTAAGAGATTATTTTCTTTTCCTTTTTTTAATGACAAGATTTCATTTATTTACTCTTAGAGAGAGGGGAAGGGAGGGAGAAAGAGAGGGAGAGAAACCTAGATGTGTGAGAGAAACATCTATCGGTTGCTTCTTGCGCACCCCCAACTGGGGACCTGTCCCGCAACACAGGTACGTGCCCTGACTGGGAATCGAACTGGTGAGCCCTCAGCTTGCAGGCTGGCACTCAACCCACTGAGCTACACTAGCCAGGGCTATTTATTTTATTTTCTTGCCTTATTACAGTAGTTAAATCCAATAAAATACTGTTGAATGATGGGGATCATGGGGTAGGCTTGGTTTGCATTTTGAGAGAACACAGCTTCAGTCTTCCCCACTTTATATGGTATTTGGTGTCAGATATTTCCCCTTTTTGGTAGTCTTATCATTTTAGGTAATTTCATTTTATCATTACATTACTTAAACTTTTTATTTAACAGATTATTTTTAATCTTGGAGAGGAAGGCATTCGAAAGCAAAACAGGAAACCTAAAAACTACCAGGCAAAAGACAGACATGCTTGACTTTACAAAAATTAAGAAAAAAATGCTTTTGAATGGCAAAGTTGATTTTTGAATGGCAAAGACTATGCAAAATGTAAAGTCAAGAAGAAAAATATTTGCAACCCATTTAGTATCCCTAACATATCAATAAGAGAAAATAATTTAACAAAATATGATCAATGGATTTAAACAGGTAATTTTTAAAAGAGGACCTAAATAATGAATAAATAATAAAGATATGAAGAGATATGTAAATGTTTTAGATTAAAATAACAAAATATCATTTTTCATCTAGTATTCTTGCCAAAATGACAAATACCAATACTATTCATGGCAGGCAAGGATGCAGGAATAAATGAGTATGAAAGCTTTTTTTAGAAAACATTTCTGGAATATAGTTTGGCAATGACTATTGAAACTTAACACATGCAACTCCATTTTTGGAAACCTGCCCCATGGAAATAAAGTGTCACACACATATAAGGCTGTTTTGCTCGCAGTTATGAAAAGCCAGAAACAATTTGAATGTCCAGCATTAGGTGAATAATTAAATAACAATGCAGGATATAATGCGATTTTATTCAGCTATTAAAAATAATAAAGTAAAATCTATATCTGTTGATCTGGAGGGATGCCCGTTATAATCTTTTATGTGAAAAAAGCAACATGGAGAGTTATGGGTAAAAGCCTATTCTGTTACTAAAACAAAAGCAAAAACAAAGCAAAACAAAACAAAAAATAACCCAATATCAAGTATCTGTCTGTAGGAACAGGGAGAAAGGGTTTTTGGAGATGATGGCAAGAGATTTTAATTTTTCATATACTTTTAAATTAACTTGTTAAAATATATTATGTATGCTTACGCAATTAAAAATTAAGAAAGAAAATTTAAAGGAGGAAGAAAAGGAACCTGCCTCGGAAACATCAATACATTTCATTTGATGGTTTTGTGAACTGAAAAGTTCATGGCTTGTATCTATCGATTACCTTTCCTGCTCTGAAAGGGCAGGAGAAAGAAAGCAGGGTGGACTGGAAGAGCGGGGAGCGCTGGGGGCCACAGGTATACCAGCCCGAGGGAGCGGGAGAGGGAGTGGGAGGGAGAGGGAGTGGGATGGAGGAACAGGGGCTAGGGTGGACGTGGGAAAGAGGGCCAGAGGGAGTGTGCGGCTGTCAGGATCAGCTTCCATGTCAGGGAGCAAGGACTTTGGGGCAGAGGGGGGACGCTGGCCCTGGGTCCCTGCAGGCAGCAGCCTGGGATGAGACCCTTCATGAGAGTGAGGAGACTGACCTCCTCGAGTGTCTCCTGGCGCTGTCCAATGGACCCCTGACCTAGAGGAGCCTGCAGGCCCTAATGAAACCCCTCCATAGGTTTTGGAAAATCCTGGGGCAGGTGGGTGGTTCATTCATTCATCTAGTTAGCATCTCTCCTGTGCCTCTTCCATGCTGCGTGCTGAGGAATCAGGCTGCCCAGGATAGCCGTGGCCTTGCCCACTTGCAGCTTTCAGGTGGTGGGGGAGACCCCACCCCAAGGCTGGTCCTTGTTTCTCCAGCCTCAAGCTCAGTTTTGGCTGGATGGGGTGACATGAGGGCCAGGCCTATGAGACCTGTTTTGACCCGAATCACACACTGCAGGTCTGACCCCAGCCATCTGCCTGGCACCTGGGCATTGCTGATGGTGGGGCCTGGGATGGGGAGAGAAACTGCTTTTAAAAGGTGGAAAAACACCGACTGGTTCCCCAGTCAGCAGCGGTCGGGAAAGGCCTGGTGACATCCTGTGCCGCACTCCCAAGGCTGCTCACTGGGGCCCATCTGCTGCCAGGAAGCTGGCAGCTTCCAAGAGACCAACCTGAGAAGGAATCAGATGGAAGTTGCAGCCCCTGGAAGCTTGGGGGGCTTCTCAGTGGTAGACATGGTGGAGTCCTTCTAGCCACAGACTTGACCTTGAAGCCACGTGAACCACAGAAGGGCTAGTGTGGGGCTGACCTCATAGAAGGTTCTGCCCTTGCCCCCAGACTCAGGGAGGACTTCCTGTAAGGATGGTTTTGGCTGGCCCAGGCCTGTGGTCTCCCATGAGTGGCTGGCAGCCACCCGAGAGCCTCTGTGAGTGCACAGCCAGGTCTGGGATGTCGAGGGGCCCCAAGTGCAACCAGAAAGCACAGATCCTGGCTTTTCTGCACAGGCTCCTCGGAGAGGACGAACACTGCTGCCAAGGATCGGGCCGAGAAGCAGGTCAGGAAGAGTCGGCCTGTTGGTGGCTCTCTGGAGCCCTTCCTCACAAACCTCTGACACTTTGGCTTCTGTGGCACAGAACCTCTCTGCCTTCCTCCTGCCGCTCCCACCACCAGCTCCACAGCCTGCCCTCACCGTCCGGCTGTCCTTGGGTGAGACCTGTAGGCCACATGTCTAGCAGAAGGGCCACCTCCTTCTGCCCAGCACTAACATGTGGGTCATCACAGGACTGTGATGTGCCTGGTGCAGAGTTCTGGGGGACAGGGGGCTCCCAACCTGATGTGCAGAGGGAGACTGAGGTCACACGAAGGGCCTCCACATGGCCTGGCCTCAGTGCAAACTTGGTTAATAAACGGTGCCCACTCTGAGTGTTCAGGTCCCTGGACTCCTCACCCACGTAATTAAAAGGCCTCCTGTGTTTGTGTGGCTAGGGAGGAGCCTTACTGTGCATGCACGTGTGTGCGTGTGTGTGCACACATGTGCCATGCTGATGCTGTAGCAGACAGGGCAGGGAGCTCCCCTCTGGGTGGGGTGGCGGGTCTCCCCTCCTCAACCCACCGTAAGCAACATTCTAACCCCGACAGTGCCCACCAGCTGGTTCCCACTGCGGTGTTTCTTCCCTCACTCTGAGGCTCACTGACTCTCCCTGGCAGGCCTGGGAGTGGGGAAAGCCCCGGCACCAAGGGTGGAAATGGGAAAGAAGGGAAGAGGGAGCCACTTCTCCAACAAATTCCCCCAGGCTCCCTCCAAGGCTGGCCAGCCACAGCGCCCTGCCTCGGCCAGCCCCAGCTAGGCCTGGTCCCTGCAAGGGCCAGCGATGGCAGGGAAGGCGAACTCAAGGGAGTCAGAAGTGCAGACAGAGTCTGAAGAATTAGCAGGGACAGCCTGCTACAGAAGAGCCGAGTGATGGCCAGGAAAGGTGTCTAGAAAACAGACGCCAAGCTAGTAACTGCTGGTTATGCTTGGAAGGGCCAACCTATAGGGAATTTTTACCAGCTAAATGATAGCTTTTGATAACCCTCACAATTTTATAATAAACACGTTGTACTTCTGTAAAAAGAAGAAAACAGCCCAAATGGTACAAAGAGTTAGCTGCCAGGTCAGAATCCAAAGACAGACATGCTTGAGAGGCCTCCAAAGCAGCTGCATGTCTGTTGTCTTTGGTTGAGAAAGCCAAGAAAACCCCTGGCATCGGGAGGGGCCCCTCATCTCTCTGGCTTCAACTCATTTAGGATCCTCTGTCTGTGAGTCTTGTGCTGAAACTGAGGCCCTTCGGGGCCTCCAGGTCCCAGCCCTGCTGCACACCAGTGAGTCCTGCCTTTCTCCGGGCCTCGGGCTGCTCATCTCTAACACCGGGCTGCCAAACACCAGCCCCGCTTGCTTGTGGAGCCTGCTGTGAGGCCCGGAGCTTTGAAAATAAAACCACGAACATTAAAGCGTCTTGCCAGCTGTGTAGAGACACCTGCCACGCCAGGTACTTTTATATATACCGGGTTTTGCCGTGCGTAATACACACTTTTTGCCCAAATTTTTTGAGGGAAAAATAAGGATGTACATTACACATGAGTATACTGATTGCATACCATTGGTATAAGAACCTGTGTGTAGTGCACACAACTGTGGGTGCACATTATACATGGCAAAATGTAATTGGGTAACTGCCAGTGGGCTGGGGCTCCCCTTCTGATGGTGGCCCCCTGGGTGCATCTACCACAAATACCAAGGGGCCCTGGGCACAAGGTCACTTTCCTCATTAGGACCCGGAAAGCCCAGAGTCTCCTCTTACTGAGACCCAAGACAAGTGCTAAGAAGAGATGGCACCCGCCTGCCTTAGAAAGACATAGTTTTATACTTTGCAAAAAACCTCAGCTGACATCACATTTCTGCAAAGATCTCTTGTGCTGCTCTAGGCATTCCCCACCCTCCAATTAGTGCTTGTATGTGGGATAGCCCCTGCAGGCTGCAAGCAATCATGGTGCTGAGGTCTGTCTGTCCAGCCACCCATGAGGGTGCAGGTGGCGAGTCGAGGGCACACAGAGGGATGGAACCCTGGTATGAGCCACGTGGAGACTGTGGCGGCCACTGGCCGGGTGCCTGTGGCACCAGCTGGTCGACAGCCCAGATGTCAGCTGCCATCACGACAGAGAGGGCAAACAGGACCTACCTCTCCCACGGGCCCACGTGTAGACTCGAATGGTCTCCGTGCTTCTGGGCTCTTGCTCCACCGGCTCCACAGGCAAAGGTCGTAAGTGGGGGTCATCAGCCCGGCCAGGGGTCTTCAGGGGTAGGATGTACTTGGGCAGCCCTTTGTAGAACCAGGCTCCTGACCTCTTCCAGACCTGAGCAGGGGGAGACAGCTGCTCAGAGTGCAGAACGCAGAGCCGCCCCTTGAACCTCAGGCCCACGCAGGCCTGCCCTCCCCTCCTGGTGCAAAACTGGAAAGTGCTCAGTAGATGCCACCTGCGACCTCCTGCCTGCCCTTCCCCCTTGGGACTCTGGAGGCTGGAGGAGGAGGCTGCCTGGGCCCCACAGGCACTGGAAGCTGTCAGGAGAGCGACTTGGAACAAGACAACAACCCGCCGCAGGAGCAGGGAGGGACAGTCTCAGAGAAGACTGCAGAGCAGAATTAGAGCTGCGACCGAGATGGGGACCCGAATGCAACGCCTACTTCACACGACACCCAGGTCGCTCTCCTCTTCTCTGGGGAAGGAAATACACTTGTGGTCTCTAATGAGTGGGCATGTGTGAAGGAACGACGTGACCTTTTCGGGGAAGAGGAAGCCTGGGCGGTTGGAGTTGTGGATCTGTCACCCAGCAGCTGAGAGCTGGGGGTGTACCCTGACCCTCAGCTTCATCACCTGCAGGCAGACGTGCGAATGGTGCCCATCTCACAAGGTGGCTGCGGGGGTCAGACTCGCAAGGAGCGTCGGCCCGAGGCCCAGTGCAGGGCAGAGCTGCCCTCGACAGACCAGATGAATGCTCATGACTGTTGCTGTCCCCCTTGGTCTCTCACCCAACACATGGGGACTTCACCGCCCGTGGACCGAGTCCACTGTTCGAAAGGGGGAGGGGAAACTGAGGAGGCCAGGTCTGCCCTGATTCTCTCTAGGACAGTGTCCCCACTCCCCAAACTTCCTCTGTGCCTCCTCACTCAAAACCAAACAAAAGAGAAACAAAAGGGCCCCGATGACACATGCTGGGAAGCACTAGGTGGGGCCCAGCTCTGTCACCGTGGGACTGTGCTCTGGGTCCCCCAACAGGGCGGAAGGACACGCGACGCTTCCCACGGGGAACTGCCCGGCAAGTTTCCTCGAGAAACTCAGCCCCCATCCTGGGTGTGCGTGAACCCCCACATCGCTGTGCAGCGCTGGCGGATGGCTCGCAGAGTGACATGCATCTCTGCTCCCCGTGGCCAGCAGTCCCCACTTTACACCCCAGAGTGCCAGGCACAGGCCCGGATTCCAACCCGGTCCCTGGTGGGAGTCGCTTATCCCTTCCTCCCAGCTCCCCTCTGCAGAAGGGCCGTCTGGAGGGATGCAGGCTGCACAGAGCCCTCTTTCTGATTCTCTCACAGCCCTCCTACATTCCTAACTATCTCTGAATTGGTAACACACGCACGTGATCAAAGATTCACAAAGTACACAATTAAAAAGTCTCCTCCCCTGTTCCCAGAGGCATCTGGTGTAACAGTTTTTGAGGAGGCACTTTATTATTATTCCCACTTCCCATTTGGAGAAACTGAGGCTCTGACACATGAAGCCACTTGCCCCAGGCCAACCCACCACTCCACACTGGAGGCCGCTGAGCCTCAACCCAAAAGTTTACAAATCCAAAGTAGCAGCGCACTGAGTAGTGGCTGAGCGGTGAATCAATCCCCAGTGGGTTCTCCTCGTGGACACTAAGCATCCTGCAGAGTGGACGCCTAGAGGGGAGGGAAGTGCCACACAGGGGGTGAAAACTAACCTAAGTAGCACTGCCCAGGCCACCCTGTCCCTAGAGGCTGTTGTGTAGCTCCTGAGAACAGGGGCCCCAGCCAGAGGTGATGGGGTTCACTTTGCTTCTTTCTGCAAAGCGAAGGCTCATTCATCTAACTCATCCGTCAGCATCAGCGTGGGCTTTGCCTGCCCTCCCCGGAGCACGCTGGCCTCCTGCCCCCAGCATGGGCTGGGCTTCCTGGGGGAGGGCAGGGACCACATGAAGCAAGCCCCTGAGAGCCCCTTGTGACCAGCAGGGCTGGGGTTGGCTGCAGACCCGCACCACGCTGCCTCCCCACCTCTGCCATGGAAAACACTTCGTCTTTTTTCTTCCTGAGGTGAGACATACATACATAGGTGATAAAATCAGGACAATACCAAAAAACTAAAATGGAGAACCTTTAGGTCACTCATCACATTACCACACAGAGGGAGCCCTGTTTAACACGATGCCGTGAATTTTCTGGGCATATGTGCTTTTTTTTTTTTTTTTTTTTTTTTTTTAAAGAAGAACAGCATTGTGTAGATGCAAGGGTGTCAAACTCATTTTCACCGGGGGCCACATCAGCCTCGCGGTTGCTTTCAAAGGGCCAAATGTAACTTTAGGACTGTATAAAAGTAACTACTCCTTAACTAGGGGCAAGGAGCTCGGCACTGCCGCTGGGTAGAAACAAGGTGCTGGACCGGATAAAACAAGGCAGAGAGCCGGATTCAGCCCTTGGGCCTTGTGTTTGCCACCCGTGCTGCAGAGGCCAACGGATTCCGCCCCCACTTAACTCCGTATCCTAGCAGCTCTTCTGTGTGCAGAAGTAACGGTCTCCAGCATCACGCTCTGACGGCCCCATGGTTTGGATCACACTTAATTAAACTGGTCCCGCACTGAGGGACATTTACACTGTTGCCCATTTCTCACTCTATGAGCAGCACTGCGGCCACCACCTTGCACACACATCATCAGACGGGGGTCCGTTATCGCCTGAGGAAGCATTCCAGGGGTGGGGAACTGCCAGGTCAAGGGACGTGTATATATTTAGATGGTGATATAATTTTTCCCCCAGAAAAGAAAGCCGAATCCCCATTGGGGTGCTCAGTGTCTGCTCACAGCACTTCCTGGTGGGATCCGGGGTCTGGTCCGGGGGACCCTGCTCTGGGGCTGTGCCCGTGGGGTGGCGGGCTTGGGGGTGGCCTTGTCAGGTCCTGAGGTCACCAGAGTGAGGTGCTGCAGGGGGAGGATGGGGACCCCGCTGCCACCCTTGGGGCATGTTCCCCTTGTGCCTCCCTGAGTGGATGGGACAACCCTGAGGGAGGCTCAGAGATGTGGCTCACTCTTCTTTCTTGTGTGGCTTTCATCAGGAGACACCAAGAATGCGGCAGAGCAGTGTCTGCGGGGGCCACCGGGCTAAGCACACCGTGAGTGCTCAGTGAACCCTCGGGTCACTGCCTCTGCGCGTTTCCTGTGGAGCTGGGACTGCTGCGCCAGCTCGTGAGTGTGCATGCTGCCTTCTTTGCCTTTAATTAAAAAATGTTCAATTGTGCCCTGGCTGGTGTGGCTCAGCGGGTTGGGCATTGTCTGTAAAGCAAAAGGTCGCCAGTTTGATTCTGTCAGGGCACAGGCCTGGGCTATAGGTTCGATCCCCAGTCAGGGTGTGTGCAAGAGGCAACCAATCTATGTTCCTCTCTCTGTCTTGCATCAATGTTTCTCTCCCTCTCTTTCTCCCTTCCTTCTCCTCTCTCTAAAAATAAATAATCTTTAAAAATATGTTCAATTGTGTTGTTGAAATACACATAACATGAAATTTACCATTTTAATAATTTCTCAATGCACAGTTCAATAGTGTAAAGTACATTCACGTTGTTGAGTAGCCACTCCAGAAATCTTTTTATCTCATAAAATTTACATTTCTGCTCATTAAACAACCCCCGTTCCCCTCTCCCTGCAGCCCCTGGGGACCACTCTTCTACTTTCCATCTCTGTGAATTTGACTACTGGAGTTTCCTCCTCTGAGTAGAACCATACAGTATTTGTCTTTTTGACATATAGGCAGTATTTGGCTTATTTTACTTAGCATAATGTCCCCAAGGTTTGTCCATGTTGTATCATGTATCAGAATTTCTTCTTCCTTTTTCAGACTGAATAATATTCCCCTGCCCGTTATACCACATTTTGTTTGTCCATTCATCCGACACTCGGGTTGCTTCCACCTTTGGTCTGGTCCTTTCATGCTCATCTGTCTCTCCCTCTAGGGCCTCCCATCCAGGAGGGAGGTCAGGGTGTTTTGCTCACCACTGTGCCTTCAAGCTCCCAGTGCACCCCTGACACAGTAGGTGCTCAGTAAACACTGCTGAGCAGCTGAACTGGCCGTGTGGGATGTTCCCTGGAATGTGTCCTGATCCATAAAGTCTGCTGCCTTCCTGGGGAAGCGGCCTGAGGGCTTCACCCAAGTTCCTGTAATTAATTAAATGGATTACTGTCTCAGATTAAAAGAAGGATAAAGAAGAAGTGCCCAGCAAGGCATGCCAGTGCAGAGCAAGCTCTAGTGAACCTCCCTAACCATGAACTCCACAGCATGAGGCAGCCGCAGGCTTCCAGTCCCTCCTCCAGCGCCAGCGACACCCACAGCCCCCACTGCCCCCGCCCAGCCTGGTAGCTTACAGTCAGGTCTCCGTACCATCAGCCTCACCTCTGGTTGCAACAACCCATCTTCAACCCACACCCGCCCCACACACTTAAAAAACACTGATCAACCCGGTGCCTTTGGAAAACATGATAAAGAGGACAGGATTTAAACTATTAGGTTGAATTGCATGAAACTGCTGATATTCAATGTTTCTAATGGTATTCAACCACTTCTGACCTATAAGCCCCCTGTCAGTTTCATATGATTTGCCCCAATATTTACGCTCAGCAGAGGCAATGCCCCCAGGGGTCTGCCGGGCCTGCAGTGCGTCCCCAGGGGGCTGGTCAGTTATTCCCTGAGTCCCTGTAACGGGGCTGGGCCCTGTCTGCTTCGCTCGGGTTAGCACTGTGTCCAGAGGAGGGCCTGATGCCATCGCCGCGGCAGAGACCTGGCCAGGCCAGACTGGCTGGTGATCCTGCACCAGCTCAAGGAGCGAACACAGGTGCACCACCCCATACAGAAGGCACAACTGGGTGGAGGTGCAAAAACACACTGTCGGTGTTTGGGAAATGCCTTCCCCATGGAGAGCAGGAATGGTGAGGCACGTGAGAAGTCCCAGCTGGGCTGAGTTCCGAGCAGCCACCCCTCCTCCCCTGGTGTCAATCTGAGCACATCCTCCAGCCTTCTCTGGCCTCGATGTCCACCCCCTGCCTTACAAAATGCACATCAGTAGCTTTTAATCACGTGGTTTCTGCTCCCTGTATCCTGGCCCATCACCCACCACCAGCATCACTGCCTGGCCACCTCCCCCAGCACAGTGGCAGGAAAAGCCCTCCATGGGAATTAACCCCCACCCACCCTATCTGGGGCCACAGATCAGACAAGGTTCACCACAGGAAGAAGCTGTGCAATTCTGCAAAGCCCCACTCTGCTCCCCACGTGTGGTTTGCTGTGATAAGGCCAGCAAAGCAGCCAGCCTTGAAAATGCCATTTCGTGAGAAAAGACCCTCGCAGCCGCCATGGCACCTGCCTGGGGCGGCCAATGGTGTTGCATCTCCCTGTAGCACCACTCTGTGCTCGGCTTCCAGGTTTTCATTCGGTTTCAGCTCACGGCCAACCTGACTGCAGATACTGATGGCTATTAGCCAAGCTGTTCCCAGGGAATTTTAATTACCATGATAACAATCGCTAATCACTGGCATTTCCTAAGTGGCTGTGGCTGGAGAAGATGGTAATTGCCAGGCCCTATTGGAAAGAAGGGGAGGCCTAGGGGACCAGCCACTGGGGAGGGGGGGATGGGGACTTCTGTCCCAGCCTAGTGCTCCTCCCCTTGTGTGTGTTACCGGCTCTCCGCCTCCCATGCAATTAGGACTGCACCTGCAGGGGCTTGGGGGAGGGGTCCAGGCTCTCCACCCCTCATCCCACTGGTCCGAGCAGGGAGACAGTCTGTGGCCTTTGCACATGCTGCTCCTTCTACCTGGGGTGCCCTTCGTCCTCAGCTCCATCAAGCAGTGACATTCCCCCTAGGAAGCCTCCTGTGCCACCTCGTGCAGAACCAAGTGCCTCTGCTGAGCTCCGGAGGCCAGCCGGTACTGTGGGCCTAGTGCTTCACCCAGCCAGGAGCTGTGAGCTCTGCAAGGGCATGGCTGTGTTGGCGCTGTCCCCCAATTCCCAGGACCCAGCAAGGGGCCCGTGCATGGCAAGGATGTTGCTGGCTGACTGAACAAGTAAAGAAGGCAAAGCAAAGAACTGTCCTAGGGGACAGAAGGTGGGGTCTTCAGGGAGACCATGTTCTCTCTGCCTGACAGGCTCCAGGCTGGCTCCGTCTTGAAATGCCTCGGGAAATGGCCTGTTATAGAGGGTCTTCTTGCTTACACTTTGGTCACTTTAACCACCATTAATAAAGCAACAGACAACAGTGCTGGAGAGCATGGAGAGAAAAGGGAACCCGAGTGTACTGTTGATGGGAATGCAGACTGGTGCAGCCACCGTGGAAGGCAGTATGGAGTTTCCTCAGGAAACTAAAAATGGAACTGCCATTTGGCTCAGTGACCTCACTTCTGGGAACACATCTTAAGAATCCTGAAACACCAATCAGAAAGAATATATGCACCCCTGTGTTCACAGCAGCGTTATTTACAACAGCCAAGATCAGCAGATGAGTGGAGGAAAAAGATGTGGTACATTAAAGGAACTCTTACCCTTTGGGACAGCATGGATGACCCTTGAGAACATTACACTAAGTGAAATAAGCCAGTCAGAGAAAGACAAATACCATATGATCTAACTCACATGTGGAAGCTAATGAACAAAATACAACCAGACGCACAGACACACGGAGCAGACTAACAGATCCCAGAGGGGTGGGGGTGGGGGTGGGGGACTGGAAGAGATTAGCCAGACACACATGCATGTATTCATAGCCTGTGGACACAGACAGCAATGTGGTAAAGGTGGGGGTAGGGGCTGGGTGGAGGTGGGCAAAGGGGGGAATGGGGGACATCTGTAATAGCATCAACAATAAAATAAAAATAAATAAAAATAAAATAAGAAGGGTCTCTTAAAGGGTCAACCCACCTTGGCAGAGAGGCAGCATGCCTCTCTACTGCATTACCTGAACAGAGAGAGAGAGAGAGGGAGAGAGAACGCGAGCGAGCGAGCTGGCTGGCCCCCCAGGAACTCTAAACTCTGAAGCATGGCCAACAAGACCCCAAGAACTCTGCCAGGCACCCCCTCCCTCAGCCTCATCTCCCACCTCATCCTGCCCCTCTGGATCAGTCAGGCACAGCCACTCCCATTCCCTGACTGTGCTAAGCTGTCTCTTCCCTCCAGGCCTTTGTACATGCTGTTCTTTGTCTTCTTTAGACTGGGATAAGGGAGTTCAACCTACTTTAATCCAGAAGCTTCCAGGTCTCCCACTGCAACACACATACTGTCATGCTTGCCTACTTACATGTCTGTTTCTTTCCTGCACCAGACCAAAAGCCCCACGAGCCTCCCAGGATGCCCAGCACATGCCTGCATGTGCTAGGCATCGAACAAATACCTGTCAGCAGAAACTCCCGAACATGCCCAAATTTCAAGGCTTTAAGCAACTCAGTTTACCTAAGAGCAGCTCTGGCTCTCAGAGACAGCTGTGGACTGAAACGTGCCTCACCCCCAAATTCATACGTTGACATCCAAACCCCCAACGTGGCTGTGTTTGGAGGTGAGGCCACAGTCAGGTTTAGCTGAGGTCATGAGGGTGCGGCCCCATGATGGGATTCATGGCCTTATAAGGAGAGACACTAAAGAACTTGCTTCTCTCCTCTGCGTGAGGATGCAAGGAGACAGCGGCCAAGTGCAAGGCAGGAAGGAAGCTCTCAGCAAGAACCCAATCCGCAGCACCTTGATCTTGGACTTCCAGGCTCCAGAACTGTGAGAAATAAACTCCATTTTTTTAAGCCCCACCTCCCCACAGGTAGTCTGTCCTGGCAGCCCATGTTGAATAGGACAATGGGAGCAGCTGCTTAGGAAGTTTTAGTAGATTAAACATAGCTCCAAATTATTTTCCTCTCCTCCCATCAAGAGGTGGAGTCTATTTCTCCAGGACCTTGAATCTGGTCTAGGCTTATGACTTGCTTTGGCCAACAGAATGTGGCAGAAGTAACATGTGACCTCTGACCTGGCAGCCAGAGGCCTGGCCACTTGGAACACCACTGCCGTCAGGTGGGAGAGCCTCGTCCAGGGTCCCAGAGGAGGGGAGGCCACATGAAGGGAAGAAAGACACCCGGCCAGCAGCCAGCCCCTGGCCAGCAACGGGACTGTCCCCTGGAGTCCAGCCCCAGCTGCAGAGTTTTGGGCAAATAAAGGTTGTTGTTTGAAGCTGTTTAAGCCTCCACACTTCTGGCAGGACATCCACCCCATTTAGACACTTCTAGAAAAACAAGTGATCAGATTGGTTGCTAATTAATTGAGTACAGTAGGCAAGTTAAATTCAGGAACCTAAAACATATGGCCATTCATCAAATACAAAATGCTGGGGAGAAGGAACAACTGGAGGGTAACCAAAGGCTCTCAGAAATTAAAAATACCACGCAGGAATATAAAAATGTAAGATAAAGCATGGAAGACAGAAATGAGGAAGTTTGGGATGTGGAACATAAAGATGAAGAAACAGAAAAATGTGAAAGAAATAAGATACACAAATGCTCGATCTGTGGGGGGCAAACTCCTAATAACAGACTTCCCAGAAAGAGAGAGCAATAGAAAAACAATTCCTAGAGCTGAAGGAGGACATGAGTCTTCAGATGAAAAGGTTTATATTAAATATAAGGCAGGAAAAACAAAAAGTAAAAAACAATAGACATATATTCATAAAATTAGTTATAAATATAAAAAGAAGATCCTAGAAGCATCCAGAAAGACAAAATAGGTCTCCTACAAGGAAACCCAGAACGGCATCAGACTTCTCATTGGCAACACTGGGTGCTAAGCAACTCTGCACCTAGACTCTATCAGTCAACCTACGAATCACAAACAAGGGCAGAGTAGAGACATTTAGACTTGCATGCCTCCAAGTTTCCCTTGCACATTCCCTTTCAAAGAAATTACTTAAGGAGACTTCCGGCCAAGATGGAGGCATAGGTAGACGCACTGTGCCTCCTCGCACAACCAAAAGAAGGACAACAAAAATTTAGAAACAAGAAAACGAGCAGTACTGACAGAAAATTGAACTGTATGGAAGTCCGAAAACCAAGGAGTTAAAATAGACACATTCATCCAGACCAGTAGTAGGGACGGAGTCAGGTGGTCAAGCAGAGAGGGGTTGTGGCAAAAAAAGCTGTGGCTGGCAGACCCTGGGCGCGCAGTGGCAACAGGCAAACCCAGAGAGGCGGTGGAATGTGGAGGGGTGTGGCGCCAAAGGTGGCCACGTGCAGATAAACCAGGAGAAACTGGGGAGTGAGACAGACCGCACAACCCAGGGCTCCAGCATGGGGAAACAAAACCTCAAAACACTGATTGAAAACACCTGTGGTAGTTGAGGTGCCGGGAGAGACTCCCAGCCTCACAGGAGAGTTCGTTGGAGAGACCCACAGGGTCCTAGAATGTACACAAGCCCACCCACCCAGAAATCAGCACCAGAAGGGCCCGATTTGCTTGGGAGAAGTGGTGGAAGGGAGTGAAATTCAGCAGAGAGCAGAAAAGTGCCATTGGTCCCTCTTGGACCCCTCCCCCACATATAGTGTTACAACCCAGTGGGTTGGCCCGCCCTGGTAACACCTGAGGCTCCACCCCTCACTACGTAACAGGCCCATCAAGACAAAAAAAAAATGGCCCAAACAAAAGAACAGATCAAAGCTCCAGAAAAAATACAACTAAGCGACAAAGAGCCAATCTATCAGAATCACAGTTCAAAACACTGGTGATCGGGATGCTCATAGAACTGGCTGAATCTGGTCACAAACTAGATGAAAAAATGAAGGCTATGCTAAGTGAAATGAAGGAAAATGAACAGGGAACCAACAGTGATGGGAAGGAAACTGGGACTCAAATCAATGGAGTGGACCAGAAGGAAGAAAGAAACCAACAAACAGAAAAGAAGGAAGAAACAAGAATTCAAAAAAATGAGGAGAGGCTTAGGAACCTCCAGGACACCTTTAAACATCCCAACAGCCAAATTATAGGGGTGCCAGAAGGGGAAGAGGAAGAGCAACAAGTGGAAAAGTTATTTGAACAAATAATAAAGGAGAACTTCCCCAATCTGGCAAAGGAAATAGACTTCCAGGAAGTCCAGGAAGCTCAGAGAGTCCCAAAGAAGGTGGACCCAAGGAGGAACACAACAAGGCACATCATAATTATATTAGCCAAGATTAAAATGAATGAGAGAATCCTAGAAGCAGCAAGAGATAAAGAGACAGTTACCTACAAAGGAATTCCCATCAGACTGTCAGCTGATTTCTCAAGAAACCTTGCAGGCAAGAAGGGGCTGGAAAGAAATATTCCAGCTCATGAAAGGCAAGGACCTACATCCAAGATTGCTCTATCCAGCAAAGCTTTCATTGAGAATGGAAGGGAAGATAAAGTGCTTCTCAGATAAGGTCAAGTTAAAGGAGTTTGTCATCACCAAGCCCTTATTATATGAAATGTTAAGGGGATTTATCTAAGAAAAAAGATAAAAAATATGAACAGCAAAATGACAGCAAACTCACAGTTATTAACAACCACACCTAAAACAAAAACAAACTAAGCAAACAGCTAGAACAGGAACAGAACCACAGAAATAGAGATCGCATGGAGGGTTAGCAACAGGGGAGTGGGAGGAGGAGGGGGGGAAAAGGTACAGAGAATAAGTAGCATAGATGGTGGGTGGAAAATAGACAGGAGGAGAGCAAGAATAGTGTGGGAAATGTAGAAGCTAAAGAACTTAAAAGTATGACACATGGACATGAACTACAGGGGGAGGAATATGGGTGGGAGGGGGTGTTCAGGGTGGAAGGGAGTGAAGGAGGAAAATGGGACAACTGTAATAGCATAATCAATAAAATCTATTAAAAAAAGACATAGAATAGCTGAATGGATATGAAACATAAAAAAAAAATTACTTCAGGATGAGCTCCAGTAAAACCCAGATGGAAAACAAGGAAGAGGAAGACAGAGGCTTCCAGAAACAGTGTCTCCAGCTCAGGAGGCGAGTTGAAGGGAAATCCCATGGAAGTAGCGGTTAGGAATTAGCATATGCTAGAGCCAGGAGAGGGTCTGACGGGAAAAGGGAAGGCTCTGCGCCATGGAAGGCAAGGTGAAGAAGCTGTGTAGAAGGACATACGGTTTTGTTACTTTTGGTCAATGAGGAAAAAGGACAATAAAATGCTCCAGGGAAAACTACAAACCATACCAGTAAGCCACGGCCCTGATACTGGGTAAACTAAAACACGACGTGGCTCTGAGAAACAAGGAGTTAAAAAGGGTTCCATTTGATCATGATGCGAGGGACACTTTCCTTTGTGTGGTCCGGGAGTGAAGGAAGTTAGCAAAATGTGATCCTCACATACCATTTGACCTTGAGGTGTTTGATGTTTACAAAATAATAAAAAAATGTAATTCCTAGTAAGTATTGAGGACTTTGTATGCATCAAGCACCATTTCAAAAATGTTAAATATACCTTATTTAACCCTCGCACAAACCCTGCGTCAGGCCCCACCATCGGCTCTATTTTTCAGGTGAGGAAAGTGGACGCAGGGGAAACTCGTGGCACATGGGGCAGAACAGAGCACTGGAGCCCAGGCGGGCGGCTGCGGGCCTGCCCCTTAACCCTCGCACAAAGGCACATCCAGGTTTGCGAACTTAAATGCTGTTTATTGGTAGTCAGCTCTTAGAACTGACATGGAGACAAAGTGTTCCGTGTTCTTTTAGATTCAGTATTTGCCTCTTTGGTTCCCATTCATCAAAGGCGAAAACATAAGAAAAGTACCTGAAGTCCATGGGTGGTAGATTAAGGAGGCGACAGAAAGCAAAGCAGGGAAATCTCTGGGGATGGAGAAAAAGCAAAATGCAGAAACGCGTTCACATTGGTGGGCACAGGGTCATTAATAATGAACATTTACAATGCATAGAGCTCATATTCGGGAGAACAAAATAACAATGAGGGGCTCTGGGGTCTCTAGCTTTGGTGTGATGAGGGAACCCTGACATTTCAAAGGAATGTTACCCTAGATGCCTAAGAACAACAGGCAGGGCTCACATAAGGTAAAGACTGACCTGTGCTAGGCCTTGGCTGGTGTGGCTCAGTGGACTGAGCGTGGGCCTGCAAACCAAAGGGTCACTGGTTCGATTCCCAGTCAGGGCACATGCCTGGGTTTCAGGCCAGGTCTCCAGTAGGGGGCGTGCAACCACACAGTGATGTTTATCTCCCTTTCTTTCTAACCTCCCTTCCCCTCTGTCTAAAAATAAATAAATAAAATTTCTTTTTTTTTTTTTAAAGATTGACCTTTGCTAAGAAGCTACAGGCCTGGGACGTGACTACCCACTATGACCTGCCCAGTTGGAATTTGTGATCAGACCATCCTGTGTGGTTACTTTCAGTTACCCAGTCTGTAAAGCCTGTGATGCAGGGGCCCCCTCCCACCCATCCAGCTTGTCAGGATTAGTATATGGCTCCTTTTTCCTTTCACAGCTGGTAGCTCAGGAAAGGAAAAGAAATCAGTCGTTAAAATTTCTTTCTGTAGTGGAGCAAGATAGGAAGAGACTTAGTCAAATTACGGTGAGCTCAAGAACACAGCACGAGTTCAGACCACTGAAATTTCTGACCCAAAGAAAAACAAGCTCCCCCTTGGATGTCACTGTACTCACCCAACCCCCGGGGTCAGAGTTTTGACAATGGGAAAAAGCTGGGCAGTTTTTCAAAGGGGACCAGGGCTTCCCAGCAGTGAGCCAGGCAGAGCTGGGTCCCTGGAAAAGCAGGAAGGGGCCCTCCTGCTGTGCTGTTGGTCTGTTGGTGGGAAGGGCTGCTGCTCTCAGACTGCTTGGGCGGTACCCTCTAACCAGGTTTCCGTGGCGACAAGCTGAGTGTGAGAAGGCATGATTACAGCCAAGGATGACAAGCTGATACTGAGCAAGGAGGGAGACACGGGATGTGCTAAGGCAACAAACACATTCGATTTTAGTACAGTTCTGCCTCAGAAATACTGTCTGTTGCTCAAAGCAGTTTGGGGCCATCCTACCTTACAGTTCTGACAGAGAGCTAGCTGCATTACCTGCTACCGTACTCAGATCGGACAGAGACTCGGAATTCACACAGTGGGCATGGCTGGGGTGGGGATGCAACTGCATGTTCGTCCGGTGGGGCAGGAAGCAGGTCACAAGGCCGGAGGCAGCCTAGGAAGGACCTGCACCCCCCACCCAACACCTAGGAGGGCACCTCCACCTGCCCTGTAATCCGCAACATGGCTGTGATTCTTATCCCAGGAAGGGCCCGGGAACCAGCAAAAGCAGAAAACAGGGGTGCATTTGCTCAAAAAATTGCTCATAAGTATAGTTGAGTTCACCAACAGATGAATTAAAATAAAAAGCTCTGGAATGGGGGACTCACGGTACCAGACAATTAGGTGAGCAACGAACTGCATTAAAGACAGAATGCAGTCTAAATAGCTAATGTAAATACAACTACAAAGTAGTAAAAATATGAAGGAAGTGATGCTTAAAAAAGATATAAAGTGATCAGTTAATAATAATAATCTGACCCCAAATTCCAGATTGTCTCAAGGAAAAGTAAGAAGTGGCTGGGGAAAAAAAGCATTGGTTCCTCATTCTTTTTTTTTTTAAAAGATTTCATTTATTTTTAGAGAGAGGGGAAGGGAAGGAGAAAAAGAGGGAGAGGAGAGAAATATCCATGTGTGGTTGCCTCTCACGCACCCTCTACTGGGGACCCAGCCCGCAACCCAGGCATGTGCCCTGACTGGGAATCGAGCCAACTACCCTTTGGTTCACAGGCTGGCACTCAATCCACTGAGCCACACCAGTTAGGCCTGGGTTCCTCATTCTTAAAGGCAAGGGGCTGGGCAGAAACAGTATCTATTACAATGTGATAGACAAATATTAGTTTCAAAATTTTAAAACTACATATATAAGACAACTAGCAGAATTAAAACTAGAAAAAAGGTTTATCATACTGAAATACTTGATTTTGTAATGGGTTTCTTTCTTTTTCTTTTCCTTCTTCCCTCCCTCCCCCCACCCTGCTATTTTGTTCTAGTTTTTTTTCCTCGTTCTTGCCTTTTCTTCTTCTGGTGGAATTGAGTTTAGAGAAGCCACCTTCCCTCATAGCTTGCTTCCCCTCCTTCAGAAAGATGAAGCTTACCAACAACTTCTGAAGGGGGAGTTAGTGAAAAGATATTCATTCATTCAAACGACATTTATTCAGCCCCATCCTGTGTCAAGACTGGGCTAGAGAAAGATCCCACGTTCTGGTAGATGGGTCCCGTGGCATGAATCCACAAAGGGCTGAAGTCCGTGGCTCTGTTCTCTTCTACCACCCAAGAGTGCTGTTCTCTGCGGTACTCTGTTCGGGGCGGGGGTGGGGTTCCCTGTCTGCGGTGTCCAGCACCAGTAAATAATTTCTAGCCTACTGAGGGCTTTGAGAAGCACAGGGCACTGGGGCGGGGCAAGGCAAGGCAGGGCTTGGCTCCCCTCCACCCCATCAGGTTGTAACTCTGCACTAATCCCTTCTAAAGCTACCTCAGAACCCAAGAGATAATGGAAATTGAAGTGAGACCCCTCCCAGGAGCACTTGTTTGCATTTTAATGGATATCACTTTAAAACCTCAGGTGAGCATGTCAGAGCCAGAAGACTGGCAGGAAATGAAGCCCCAGCAAAGACAATGCACAGTGCCCCTTCTTCCAGCCCCTGGGGCAGCTTTGTGCTCAGCCCGAGAGCACGATCCCTCGCCAGGGCCTGAGCAAATTTCCTCTCCATTTCAAGTGGGTTTTCAAGCGGGTTTTCAAGCAAGCAGGTCAGCCTGGCAGGCTGGCAATTGCCAGCACAGTGGAAAGGAGAAAATGCAGTGAGAAGAAAAATACTCTGCGGGTGCTGTTTTCTTGAACGATAATTTAAACACTTTGGCTAGATTGTTTTAGAACCAGAGGGAGTGCTTTGGCTTCCGTTAACCCCTGTGGAAGGGCTGGATCCTGCAAGACCTCTGCACAATTACCACTGAGCAGCCTTTGCCATCTTCAGAGGGAGGTGACAGTCGATGTCTTTCATGGCTGTGGGGCTGCCTGCCCTGGGCCAGGGAGAACCTCTGAGGCAGGGCAAGAGGGGCAGGTGTGCCTCCAATTCTGGCCTCACCCCCTCCTCACTGTCTGAGCTCAGGGTCTGTGCCCTAAGCATCGCCCCCGCCACCACCTCCTTGCATTACCAACGAGCCTCTGATCCCTTCTGGTTCTCCCTTTGTCCAGAATGGTCTTGCATGTGCCACAAATCCATGCAGGCTAAGGATGCTCTCACTACTGGTCTTAATTTACTTGCTTTGTTGATGTTGCCTGTATGCCTCTCTCACTCTTCATTTGCATGCAGCATGAAATCCCTTTGAATCCCAAATATTAATGCTCTTCCTGTTCCAACACATCTGAGAGAGGGCGAACGTGTTACCGCGGTGTTTGGCTGCGAGGCCAGCCTCTGTTCCCAGATGAAGTGGGCCGCGCAGGAAATGAATAGCGCTGGATCAGAAAATTGGACAGGCCGATTGTGCCCAGCCAGGTCTTTTCAGAAAAGCTTTGTGATTTTGATTCAATTCCCAGAACAACAAACATCCTGTGTTTAAACACAGTCTCAGAAACATATTCCAAAGCCAATGTGAACCCATTTCTGGGCTGACCCTGACTGGGCTGGGCTAGCGGGCTGAGCCAGGGACAGTCTCGAATCGGAGATGCTTTCTTCGGGTATGGATTTGATTATTGCTCCATTTCCAATTGGCTTTGCTCCTCCTTGGGGGAAACCTATAATTCTGAGGTTCCGTTGCCTTCTGTCTCTTCCACATTCATCATGGACTCCTTTATTGTTTTCAGCTTTGGGTTCCCCCCACTCCCTTCTGGAGGATTTTAAAGGTTTTTCTCCATTTCACTGATTCAAGCTTTTTGGGGGTCTGATTTTAGTGGTCTCCTGTCATCTTTTGGGTATGTGCCTGTGAATCCAGCGTGCACATGAAAGTGTGTGAAAACAAAGTACATTTCAAAGAACCATATTCGAGCAAACACCTGTGAATGCATGAAGAAACGGAATATTACCAAATCTGAGAGGAGGCCCGCCCTCTTGTGTAAGGCAATCTCATGCTTTTCTTTCTATTTTAAAAGACTACTTGTGTGTGCATTTCTAAATAAAATATTTATTATTACCTGTTTTCGAACATCGTATGTTTGAATCATCGTGTATTCTTTGGTGACTTGTTTTTTCTTTTGCTCATTGTATTTTTAATTCTTCCTTGATGAATTTAGCCGCAGTTCTTCTTTCACTGCTGTGTTATTTCGTAGCTGCAATTTACCTACCCATCCCACTGTGAAAGGGCATTTGGGTTGCTTCCAGTTTTTGCTCTTACAAAAGCTGCTGCCACGTGCACCCTTGCTCATGTGTCCTGGGGAGAATGTAAGAATTTCTTTAGGGTGCAGCTAGGACTGGGGTGCAAGGAAGAGCGTCATGCATAGGAGGTGACAGGCGCCATGTGGAGATGAACCAGCTGGAACTCCCACTGAATGGGCCTCTCTGATTTGGTCGGCAGACAGGGAGCATCTGGAGCTGGCTGTCACCACAATGCAACCCTCCAGTCAATGCAGGGCTGGGAGCAGCAAGCAAAGTTCATGGGTCAAGGGGACAACCACCAGGTGCTAGGAGCCAAAGCCAGGTTCGGAGACGCACTAGATGACAGTCAGGGCCCGGCTGGGCTTCAGCTGTGGGTGTATTAGCCCATCTAGGATGTAACAACGTACAAAGTTGGGACAAAGAGAAGTGGGGCAGGGACCTGCTTTGGCAACTGGAGACAGGCTGAGGGACCACCTCCATGCATCTGTCCCATCCTTCTCCAGCCTCCAGGCCAGCCGGTAAAAGGAAGGCTAAGGGCTTATTCCCTCCTGAAGGGGGTGGTCACAAGCTTGGTGGAAAGCAGGAGGGAGAATCCGGTCTCGTGGCAAGAGCCTGTCGGACAGCCCAGAGTCAAATGTCAGTTCTTCTGCGCCACTGGGGACTTGTTGCTTAAGGTCCCAGAGCTTCCGTTTGTCTAGAAAATGGGGACAAAGAGCCCTAAATCTCTCCATACCAGGGGATGCTCCCAAACAATATCAGTTCTCTTTTGCTTCCTTTTTTCATGGAGGAATTTCCCATCACCACAGTTATTGCCTCAGGAGAGGGGATTGGTGGTTTTTTCCAGGACTGGGTACTACCTAGGACAGGGGTGTCAAACTCATTTTCACTGGGGGCCACATCAGCCTCGCGGTTGCCTTCGAAGCTCTGCCACCAGGTAGAAACAAGGTGCTGGGCCGGATAAAACAAGATGGAGGGCCAGATTCGGCCCATGAGCCTTGTGTTTGCCACCTGTGACCTAGGAGCTTAAATACTTCCTGGAAGGATGGAGCCACACTCTACTCCCCAGTGTCCAACTTCAAGACAGCTGGCTACGGGGAGGGGCAAAATTGTGCCAGCCAATGTCACTGGGCATCTACAAAACAAACAAACAAACAAACAAACAAATAAAAAAGCCTGAGCAGGAAGATCTTGCATTAATTGGAATAAAATGATGCAACATTTTATTCCAATTAATGCAAGAAAACGACCAGATTCAGATGTTTTCTCTAGCTTTTTGCCCATTTCCTGAGGGGCATGAACAGGAGGGTATCTGAGCAGGTAAAACAGGTTGTGGGGGCCTAACAGGGAGTGGAGTGGGCATGGGGAAGGAGAGCTGGGTTGCGGTGTCAGGACACTGTAATACCACCACACCCACAGGGGCAGGGAAGCTGCTCCGCACCTTCTTCTTCCTAATTTTTTTTATTTTTATTTTTAGAGAGAGGGGTGGGGAAGGAGAAAGAGGAAGAGAAACATCAGTGTGTGGTTGCCTCTCATGCGCCCCTCTACTGGCAACCTGGCCCGCAGCCCAGGCATGTGCCCTGACTGGGAATCGAACCAGTGACCCCCTGGTTTGCATGCCGGCGCTCAATCCACAGAGCCACACCAGCCAGGGCTGCGCCTTGTTAGTCTTAAGATTGGTCACACAGCCTGCTGAGCACCCACCAGGGTGGCTCAGTAAGGGGTGGGGCAGTGGTGTTGTTACAGAACACAGGTCCAAGGGGGGCAATTACTGGTCCACCCAGGGACACCAAAAACTTACAGAACACAGGGGCCAAGGTTCGTTATGTCTGCCGCCTTAGGAAAGATGTCTCTCAATGCCAGAGATTTGTGAAAAGGAAAGGAAATGTTTATTTAATGTTATACAGACTTAAAGTAGTCACCTAATTAATGTCTTCATTAAGATATCAAAGTCCTTTTGGATACCCACAGACGCGCACAATACTTCCTTCTTCCCCTGCCCTAATTTCGGGTACTGTAACTCAGGAAAAGAAGAAAACATCCGGGATCCAGGCTCCTGACACCGTCAGCTATGTCATCGTCCAGGCAGGATCTCTGATTAATCCAAAGCCATGTGGCACCTTCTCATGGCCTACTGGCAAGAGTTCTTTCACCCTTCTTCCAGGCCATGCAGCCAAAGGGAGCACCCCAAAGCCGCGTGGTCCTCTTCTACCAGAGCTGCGGGGGTCTGCACTCTGGCGAAACCTCGTGGCTCTCTCTGGCAAAGCTGCAAGAGGGTCCCCACTCTGCCAAAGCCTCATGGCTCCCCCCGCTTCACCTAAGTTTCGGGGAGGGGTCACAACTCGGCTTTGGCTGAGTGGCGGTTCTCTGCTAAAGCCACATGGTGATTCTCTCTCACATGGCTTCGGGGGTCCTGACTGCCAAAAATGCATGGTTCTCTCTCTGGCCAAAGCCGCGTGGCTCTCTCTTCAATGGCTGCTGTTTCTGGGTTTTAAACCCCGTGTCAATCTTCCTCTGCAGCCCCATTTCCAGCTCCTCCTTCAATCGGCTACACTTGCCAGCACTCCCGTATCCTTCCAGCTTTACTGGGCTGCCATAATGAGTCTGAGCAGGTGTGGCCCAATGACGTGGAGCCAATCGTCTCCAAACTCTCACGCAGGCACTATAACAAGGGGGTGTTGCCTCCCAGTTACATCTTGGATGGAAGTCACTTCCATGCCCTGACTCAAAGCACGCCACAGCTATTTAAGATATCTATGAAACCAGTTAAAGGTTGTAGAGATGTTAAATGACCATGCCTGAGGTTAGCTGCAAAGCTGTTGCTATGCAAAACAGCTCTCAATGGCCCTGCTCCATTTGTCCCTTCCCCCAACTCACACCTGAGGGGAAAGGGGTGAGGACATCTTATATGTCTTTCTAATATTTCCTGGACATCCTGAGCCCTGGACCCCATTCCAAATCTCTATTTTGGGGCCCCCCTCTTGGCTGCACCCTGTTACAGTGTGACAGCAAACACTAGGAGGTCTGGGCCGTGTTACTGATGGGCTGAGGGCCTTTGTATCGGAACACCTCAACCCACAACCCTTTTCTCCATGGCCACCGAGCATCCTGGGAACAACCTGCCCCTCCCATACCCACCTCGGGAAGCCCAGGACCCCACCCGGGGCCACTCCATCCCCTGAGAGCCACTGGCTTCCCCAATACTCCTCACATCTCACCTTCTCACAGGGAGTCACCCTGGCCAGCAGCCCCCTCCCCCTTTTAAATGGTGGTAAAATATATATAACACAAAATTTATCCTTCTAGCCATTTTTTGTATACGGTCTGGGGACGCTAGGTACGTTCACACTGATACGCTACTGTGACATCCTTCATCTCCCGAAACCGACACCCTGTGCCCATTAAACAGTAACTCCTCGTTCTCAACCCCCACCCCCAGCAACCACCGTTCTACTCATGTCTCTATGAATGTGACTGCTCAGGGACCTCAGATAAGTGGAATCGTACGGCATTCGCCTTTTTTGTGACCAGCTTATTTCACTTTGCATAATGTCCTCCAGGCTCATGCTCATCCATGTTGTAACCTGTGTCAGAGTTTCCTCCCTTTTTAAGGCTGAACAGTAGGAACGATCGATATATATCGTATTTTGTCTGTCCAGTCACTCGACAGTGGACGCTTGGGTTGCTTCCACCTTTTGGCTTTTGGGAGTAATGCTGCAGTGAACAGGGGTGGGCGAAGGTCTGTTTTGGTCCCTGTTTTCAGTTCTTTAGAGCATTTACCCAGAAGCAGAATTGCTAGATCACTCCTCTTTGGAGAAACTGCCATGCCATTTCCACTGTGGCTGCTCTACTTCTCACTCCCGCCAGCAACACACAAGGGTTCAGATCCCCTCAGTCCTCACCAGCACTTATTTTCTGCTGTTCACGTATGAGCCCTCTTCACGGGTGTGACGTGGCAGCCTCCCTCCCCACCCAGCCTGCCGGCTCCCTCTCCCTGTTCTACTCTTTCTTTTTCCCACTCAGCACCTAACATACTATATTCTTTGCTCATCTATTAGTTTGGTTATGTTTATTGTCTGTTCCCTCTCTCCCAACCCAGCCCCTGCTAGAATGCAAACTCAAGGCAGAGGCATTTGGCTGTTTTGTTCACTGCAAGTTTCCAAGAGCCTAAAACAGTGCCCTGTACATAGTAAGTACTCAGTAAGTATTATATGAATGAATGAATGAATGAATGAATGAATGGAGTAGAGTTGTCAGAGGGTATTTTGGAGGCAAACACACCTTTGGCTCCATCAATTGTTAACCTGGTGTCTTTGGGCAAGTGACCTTTCTCTAAGCCTCAGTTTCCCCATCTGTCTCCTTCGGGAGATACCTCACTGGGCTCCGGTGAGGAGGGAAGGCAGACAGTCACCGCTTGGCCTGCAGTGGGGGCTCAGTGAATGTCCACCACTCAATGCCAGATGGGATCCTCCTGGCGTGCATGGGTAGGTCAGCTGGCTCGGTGGACGAGCACAGTAGTGAGAAAGTCAGTTCCCTCTTGCACTTGACAGCATCTCAGAAAGGAAGAAAGTTCTTTCTCCAATGCATGGACACAGGCCCAAGTAGGCACCCAGACATGGGGCAGAAGGGGTGGGAGACTGCCCTTCCCCACCATGGGAGGAAGGGGGACTGGTTGGCCCCAGGAGTCTCTTTCTTTTGCTACTTCCACGTGTGTGGGAGGCCAGGAGCCTGCACTGATAGTGGGTCTGCCTGGCAGAGCCGTGGTGCGTGGGAGGTGACCAACACACTGAGGAAGTGTGACCATCCGGGTCCGCTAGGGACGCTGTGACAGCAACCCAGAATGAGCTAGACACAGATGGCAAGGAGCTCAGGCAGCCACCCGCCCACCCACCCACCCAAGCGCTGGCCTCCCATTCTTGACTGTGCTCACGGGCCTCGGGAGGGGACCCTGTGGTAAAGCTGTTTGCAGCAAAAATCCAAACTGCAAGTAACAGCAAGACCAGGAGAAAACCAGCGTGGGGAAGCAGATGGCAGCCTGCACTGAGCCCAGGCCGCCCGCCAGAGAGGCAGGTGCCACAGGGATGCTGGGCTCAGCCGGCAGGGCTGCTTGCTTCCCATGGGCGCTGGCTAGGAGGGACGGCGCCCCTGCTTCTCTGGGCCTCCTGCAGGCCTGAGCCAAGGTGGACTCCCCGGGGTGGGCCCTAACTGGGCCACTGGTCACACTCCAGGCTGGGCAGGTTGGAGATGATTTAAAGATCCTCACACAAAGCCACTTCCCTACTTCACAAACTCTTCCTGATACAGGGTGCAGCCAGGAGGGGGGCTCCCAAAATAGGGATTTGGAATGGGGCCCAGAACTCAGGGTGTCCAGGAAATATTAGAAGGACATATAAGATGTCCTCACCCTTTCCCCCCACAGGTATGAGTTGGGGGAAGGGACACATGGAGCAGGGACATGCAGAGCTGCTAATCCATGGCATGGTCATTTAACATATCTATAGCCTTTGGCTGGTAGCTTAGATGTGTTAAACAGCTGTGGCCATGCTCTGAGCCAGGGGGATGGAAAGGACTCTCCCCTCTAAAACGTGACTGGGGGAGGAACCCCAAGTTACAGCACCTGCATGGGAGCTTGGAGAAGATTGGCTCCAGAACATGGGGACACACCTGTCCAGACTCATGATGGCATCCCAATAAACTTGGAATAATATGGGAATGCTGGCAGGTGTAACTGATTGTAAGAGGAGTCAGAAGTGGGGGTACAGAGGAGGATTGGCGTGGGGACTTAAACTGAGATGCAGCAGCCATTAGGAGGAGGGATCCATGCGGTTTCACCAGAGTCAGGACCCCCACAGCCCTGTGAGGGAGAATCACCATGTGGCTTTAGCAGAGAACTACCACTCAGCTTTGCTGGAGTGGCGACCCCCTCCCTGCAACTTAGGTGAAGGGGGAGCCACGTGGCTTGGGCAGAGTGGAGACCCTCTCACAGCTTTGGTGAAGAGGGAGAGCCACAAGGTTTTGCCAGAGTGGGGACCCCTTCCCCACAGCTTTGGTAGAAGAGGACCACGCGGCTTTGGGGTGCTCCCTTTGGCTGTGTGGCCTGGGCAGCAAGAGACACTTCGTGTGGAAGCAAGGGGGAAAGGATTCTTGCCAGTAGGCCATGACAAGGTGCCACATGGCTTTGGATCAATTAGAGATCCTGCCTGGACGATGACACAGCTGACTGTGTCAGGAGACTGGATCCTGGACATTTGCTTCTTTTCCTGAGTTACGGTACCCTGAAATAGGGCAGAGGAGACAGGAAGCACTGTGGGCATCTGTGGGTATCCTAAAGGACTTTGATATTTTAATGAAGATGTTAGGTCGCTACTTTAAGTCTGTATAGCAATAAAGAAACATTTTCCTTTCCTTTTTACAAATCTCTGGCTTTGAGAGACATCTTTCCATAAGGCGGCGGACATAACGGACCTTCCGTGTTCTGTAACATTCCCGCAGTCCATCAACAACCAGGAGAGAGGGGCGAGGAGGCAGGACTGCAGACCCACCATCAACAGCGCGGTGAGACCCCAGCCAGGGCCATCTGTGATAAGGCTTTTGGGAAAAATCAAAAGCACCCTGCTGGGAAGAGATTCGAAGGATCTCAACAAGGAACCAGCTTTCCTTCTTTGCAAACGTCTCTTTCAGTCAACAAACATTTCCTGAGCCCCTTTGATATGCAAAGCACTGCAGGAAACACAGTGAGTGCTGGTGCAGCCGGCCTCCGCTGAGTGACATCAGGATGCCTATGGACCTGGGGAGGCTGAGCCTCTGCTGAGCAGAGAACTGCAATCTAATTGTATTAATCAGCTTTCAGATACTTACAAATTGGCCTTCGCCCCTTTCTAGCACACCCCCCTCAGAGAATGCCTGCATCCTCTGAGAAGCCTTACTTCAAAGATACCTTTTAGAAAGGCTGGAGGAATGCTTTCAAGAATCCTGGGGAATCTACGTTCCAATTAACTTTCCCACTGATTACAGTATAACTTTAAATGAGTCACTTTTTTTTTTTTTTTTTTAATGAATGGGGTTAAAGGTTAAACAGCAAGTGAAATGAGTTTCCGGAGAAGCCTGGCGCAGCTCCCCACCCCCAACCTCGCACACACGCTGTTAAAGTGTGGGAAGAAAGGGCAGGCAAACGCCAACACAGGAGGGATCTGATGTCCAGCTACAGGCAGTCTTGCCTCCAACACAGGCAAGTGGGCTGGAGGGAAAGGGCGTCCCTGCCCACCGGGGCCCTGCCTGCCTGGCAGGGACCAGGGTGCAGGGCCCAAGCCCCTTCCTGGCCAGCTTTCCTGGCATGGCAAGCCTGTCAGTTTCTGGTGCCACACAGGCGTTTGTCCTTCCTCCTCCAATGCTGTCTTTATCCTTCGGATAAATAAGGATAATAGAAAATAACCAGGCAGCAGTGCGAAGGAGCTGGAATGAGGCGCTGCCTCTGGGAAGGCGCATTACTTCCAGGACAGCTCAGTAGTGGAGGCAGGGAGAGGCAGGAAGAATCTAGGAAACAGCACAAACCAGAGGCTGCCCACTTCCACGTCCACCCTAGTTCTAAAGGCCAGGGACCAGGTCACGGAACAGTCCCAGGTGCCTCCCTGTGCAGCACTGCATTCCAGGTAAGACCCTGGGCAAAGGAAAGGGCGGCGAGGGGTGTACGTGGTGCCTCTGGTAAACCCTGGGTCCATGGTGCTCAGAGCACCAGCCGACACGTAAATGCACGCACTCCAGGCAAAACACAGTGAACTGCCAAAGTTAGGCCAAAAAAAAAAAAAAAAAAAAAAAAAAAAAAAAAAAAAAAAAAAAAAAAAAAAAAAAAAAAAAAAAAAGGCATCAGTGAGGTGGAAAAGGAGCTCTAAGACTTTTCAGAGTGGAGGGGAAAATTG
This sequence comes from Anoura caudifer, assembly GCA_004027475.1. Lineage (NCBI taxonomy): Eukaryota > Metazoa > Chordata > Mammalia > Chiroptera > Phyllostomidae > Anoura > Anoura caudifer. Next base: position 61,390 of record PVKU01002672.1, read on the forward strand.
AAGGAGTTGAAACTGACTGGGTGGAAGACGACAGATACCGAAGACAGAATGGAAATGCCATCTTCAAATCAAACGTACTCCCGAGAGAAGAAATGAGAATACTCAGGAACAAAGTAATAAGCAAAAGCCTAATTAAAAAGTTTTCTTGAATCAACCATCTAAATATGTCTGTTCTATGCAAAAAAATCAATGAAAATGACCTAGGCAGAGCAAGATGGATATTTTAATTTCCATATGTATTGGGGCAAAGTAGGTTTATAGCTGTTTGTATGGGAAATCATACAATGATAAATAACAATACAAGAGTAAACTGTGTTTCATGTACTCACAACTGCACACCTATTTTTGCACACACACAGCCCTCCAATTCCGGCCAGGTTATTCAAAGGGGAATCAGAGCAGAAGCCTGGCCTCCGACTCCTCCCCATGTCTCCGTTCCTGCCTCGAAAACAGCGCTGTGTTAGGCACTGAATCCTGTCACCCTGCCTTCTCCTCTCAGCTTGGACATCGCGGGCTTCCCTGAACTGCTGCTTTTGCTGCGTCCTCGGAATTGGAACTGTCCATCTGGTTCCCACGTCCTTCTCAGTCAGGGTTCTTCGGGTGTGCCCGATGCACCAGTTGACCAGGCTGCTGAGGATGGTTTCATTCTGTTCTGTGTCTTTACATCTTGAACTCACCTCAGAGTTTATTAATGCGCCAGCAAGGGAACCAGGGACGTGACTAAAGACTGCACCTGCCCACAGAAGGAGTGGAGACGAGGTGGAGCGGGCAGCTGGGAAAAGGCATGCTCACGTGAGCAGCAAGCTGAGAAAAGGCAAGCAGCTAATTGGGTAAAGAATGTAGTCTGGCGTGGTCACAAAATCAGCACATTCGTGACCACCGGTACAGTGGAAATCAGGGACCCATGTTGGGAGTGCTAACCAGTGATGATACATAAACAAACAAACAAAAATGCCAACCATCATAAGCAGCAAATGATAAGGAAATATCTGTGGCTGTTAATGTGAATGACATGGTTCACTGTTCTAAAATTACTGAGGTATAGTACAACTGAGTTTTAAAATTCATTAATGACATTCATTTTCAGAAATGAAAATGGTTCACTTGTTTTTTTTCAGATGTGCTCATTCTTTTTTCAAAGGACCTGTTTGTTGAATTTGGTTTCTGTTCCTTCTCTTATCCCTTTTAATTAATTTTAAAACCTCGTTTACATCTCTTTCACAGTTTCACCATCATCTCTAGTTCCCTGGGTGCCAGTTATCCACCTGCTGCCTCTCCCCCATGGTGGTCCTTTCCCGTGTGGTTGGTGGACAACAGGGGCAAATCCACAGGAGTCCAAGTGGGAAAGACTGGTCAATTGTATTATCAATTGAGTTGTCTTCTTTGTATAAAGGCAACAATTATTACATAGCAAAGACTAAGAAAACACACATCGATGTGCTCTTGTTTTTTATTTATTTTTTTTAAAAAGATTTTATTTATTTATTTTTAGAGAGAGGGGAAGGGAGGGAGAAAGAGAGGGAGAGAAACATCGATGTGTGGTTGCCTCTCACGTGGCCCCCACTGGGGACCTGGTCTGCAACCCAGGCATGTGCCCTGACTGGGAATCGAACTGGCGACCCTTTGGTTCGCAGCCCAAGCTCCATCCACTGAGCCACACCAGTCAGGGAGTCTTATTTAAAAAGATTAAAATCATATACCAGCCTATTGTGAGATAAATCCATAGTAATTACTCAAGTGTCTATAAGAAAAGAGGGAATATAGACACCGCTGTTTGTTTTTCCCTTCTAAGAATCTGTTCTGATGAAATCTAAAATGTGGTCAAGGAGCTATGCACACAGATAGTGCAGTTATTAGTAAGAGAGGGAAAGGAAATAGATGTCTTAAATTAGCAGAATACCCATGTGACAGAATGTTTACAAGGAGTTATTGATCATACTGAGAACTAGTTATGATATATGTTAATTGTAAAACATGGGTTCAACAATATAAAGAAAAAACCCAGAAGATGGGAATTAAATATGCCAAAATGTTAACAGTGATTACATGGTAAAATTATGGATATTTTGGGTGTGTATTACTCTGTACATTGTAAATGTTAACAATCCATATTAACTTTATAATCAGAAAAGGGTAAAATGTATCTAATATTTTTTAAAATGAAAACTCCTAAGGGAACAATAGTCAAGGACTTAAATATCTGGAGCAATATTAAATAAGAAAGATAAAATATCATAATACTGACTCTGACATTACAGTCCACAGTTTATTCTCAGCAGAGCAGCCAGAGTAGCCTTTAAACCGAGGAGGAGGGTGAAGGTCATGTGTCTCCCCCACTTCGACCCTCAAAGGCTCCCCCCTTCCCTCAGAGGAAAAGCCAAAGTCCTCACAATGGTCATTGAGGCCCAGCACGATCTGACCCCCTGCCACGTCTCCGACCTCCTGTCCCCACCCCGACTAAAGCCAGCCACACTGGTCTCCTTGCTATTCCTCAAAACTACTAAGCACACACCTGCCTCAGGGCCTTTGCACTCACTATGCCCTCCATTTAAAATGCTTTCCATCCCTACAGCCACACAATATGCTTTGAGCTCCATTCAAATGTGATTTTATCAGGAAACCCTTCCCTGACCCCCCATATAAAGTAACAGCTACCCCCATTGTTCCCAGCGCCCCTCCCTGCCTTCACCCCAAGCACTGTATCACCACCTGAGGCACAGCAGCATTTACTTAACTGTGCTTGTGGTCTCCCTCCCACCAGAAGAGTTATCTTGCCTGCCCACGGAAGATGCCCAGGAAACGTGCGCCGAGTGCCCGCACGAACACCTGCACTGGGCCGTTAACCCCTGGAGAGCAGAGGGCTGGCGCGCACACACCGCTGCACAGCTGCTGCGCACAAAACAGGCAGCGGAGCTGCCCCGACAGCCCAGGGACGTTTAACCAGCGTTCACCTCACTTCAGAATGAAAAAAATGCTTAAAAGCCGGAGATTATGGAAGTGAAGCATCCGAAAGAAAGAAAGATAAGAGTGTTCGGGCAGAGCAGTATACCAGTCTCCATCAGAAAACGTAAGTTCTTCCATTGGGATGTGGCTTCTATGGCAGGACAGAACTCCTCAGTTTTTAAGATTTTGTTTATTCATTTTTAGAGAGAGGGGAAGAGAGGGAGAAAGAAAAGGAAGGAAGAAAGGAAGGAAGGAAGGAAGGAAGGAAGGAAGGAAGGAAGGAAGGAAGGAAGGAAGGAAAAAATCATCAATCAGTTACCCCTTGCATGCCCCCAACGGGGGAGCCGGCTGACAACCCAGGCACGTGCCCTCACTGGGAATCGAACGGGCGTGACCTTTGGTTCACAGGCCGGTGCTCCATCCCCTGTGCCACACCAGCCGGGGTGGAACTCCTCATTTTTATCACAGATTCAGACCAGCTATCTAGGCGGCACTTAAAATGACATTTTAAATGTTCTTTCTATTTAGCTATTTCTCTGCTGTGATTAGATATCTTTCTAAGGAAAAAAAGGCATTAGGAAACCAATTACCCTGTCACTCTCCCACCCCAACGGCAGGCAGGAAAAGGCAGCACCTGCGTGCGGCACCCACGGGCACCCAGACTGGGAGGCACGCACTTTTACAGCCCTCCACGCCCACTGAATGTCCACAGCCGGCCGGGTCCTGCAGAGACGGAATGTAGCATCCTTCATCTTGCTAAGTTAACTGGACTGTGGAAATGCGAGGACAAACTGATAGCAAAATGCGCAGCCTAATCTTTTCTGCCTTAGGAAAGAGAAGAAAATTCATCCTCAGCTCTTTCAGGTTTTTCTGGGCACCACAGTGCCCTGGAGATTAGGACAGGCTGGTGGTAGGCCCTGCAGGTGGCATCTCAGGACCGTCAAGGATGCGAGGGTAGCTCGTGGTGGGGACAGACAGGGAAGGCTGCCTCTGCAGCCCCCCACTAAGTTACCAGCCCACCACATTAGTCTTCCCTTTCGTCCACTTTCTTTTCCATGACAGCTCCTTCATCTCTGTCCTCTAACAGTTCAACTGTGACTTCATCCTGCTAAGGATAAAGCCACAAGACACTGTTTTAAGAAATCTCCTCTCTCATCAATATCAGCATCTTAAATGGGACCCCTGGAAGACCAGAAGGACCTCAAGTTCAAAGGGGGCACTTCTGGCTGGGGGACAGAGGGAGGCCCCTAATATTGACCACCTGACTATGCGATGCCATACAGGCACTTTGCACATTTCACAACCTTCCAGAATTCTTACAGCTTCTCTAAGAAACAGAGATTGGAAGGCAGCTATGCTAACCACTATACCACCAAAGCTGTAAGAAACAGAGGTAGGCATCTCCACTTCGGGGCGAGCGATCAGGGACCTCCCGGCAAGACAGAGTGCGAGTTCACGTGAGTGTTGAGAAACTTTCTTGTTCTAAAAACACAGCAGTGACAGAAGAAACCGTTCTAAATACAACAGGCAAACTTATCTGTGTTTAAAAACAGAATGTATATCTCAGTGGGTGAGAAACTCCAAATATTTACTCTTTTGAGGAGCTGCAAAGGCGCAGCCTGTGGAGCTCTGGGTTCTGAAGCAGGTGGAGGCACTTGGGGGCTTGGTGGTCCAGGGCACAGGGACTGAAAGTGTCCTGGAGAGGTGGGGGACCAGGGCCAGAGTCACTGAAAATGGGGGCTGGTGAAGAGATCTCCCACCTGGGAAAAGAGGCTGACAAGTGCAGAGATTCCCCACCTGCACCCCCAAACTAGAGCTTACCTGAGAGTGTGAACGCTGAGGGGGGCTGGAAGCAGCACTCAGCCAGGGCTCTGGGAATAATCCCATTATCACCAAGGCTGCATGGCTCCTCACTACCCAGAGACACCTGGCTGGCTCTGTGGGGGTGGGGGGGGGGCTGCGGGGGAGGCGCCCAGGTGGGCCTGGGTGGAGATGATGGGCAGGCAGAGAAAGGGGGAGGAACTGATCCTATTCAAGATGACCATGCAAACCCAAATCCCAAAACACCCAAGAAAAGCCGATGCTCAAAAAGGTGATCAACAACACCAACAGCTGGGAGGTCGTCCCAGAGACTGAGTGAACTGGAAGACCGCATCGAACCATTTACCGGGAAAGCAGCCCAGAAAGACAAAGAAATGAACAGGCGAGGTTGATAGCCACGGAGGATGGATTGAGAGGCCCCATGAGGTGTCCAACTGGGTTCGCAGATGTGGAGACCGGGGAGGGCAGGACAGCCATGTTCAAGGACAGCCTGGCTGAGATGATCCCATCACTGAAGGCATTTTCTGGACCCTCAGATGAAAAGCGAAAACCAAGTGCCAAGCAAGATAATAAATGAAAAATCCACATCTGGAAAACCAGGGGCATGTTCCCTCTACCGGGCTCGTTCTGGTCCCCCATCCCTGCATCATGACCCTCCCCAGAAGCAGCCTGCCAACGTCCTGCTGTAGTTTGGCCCCACTGCCGACGCTGGCGCAGTGAGGGAAGCCCTGGGTTCGGGGTGAGGAGATGCAGGTTCGAGCCCCCCACCAGTTACTGCCTCGCTGCGCCTCCATTTCTTCCCCTAAAAAGGGGGTCAGAACGAGAACTACAGAGCCTAAGCACCAGCAGGGACTTCGGGGGTGGGGGCAGCATCATAGCACACCACGGCTGCATTTATTTCCAGCTCCCACACCAACCAGCTTGGTGCCCACGAGTCTCCATTTCCCATCAGTAGAAAGGGATAATAATAGCAGCCACAAAGGGGCTGTGAAAAGATGGAATGAACTCATACATGTAAATAACTGAGCGCAGTGCCAGGCTCATAATAAACATTCAACCTGAGGTGGCCATCACTGCTGCTGTAATAACAGAGGCCCCTCCCAATGCCACATGACCTCCACTCAGTGTGAAGGGCTTCCCACTGAAGCCAGACCCCAAGCATAGCAGAACCAGGGCCCACTGCCACCCCTGCACCCTGAAAATGAGCAAGCCAGCAGCTGACCCCTCCCACTCTTCTCCCTGGTCACCCCCGAGAGGCCCTCCTTGACCTCCAGAGGAGTCCCTCCCCATGCCCAACCATGAACTTCCCCAAATGGGCTGGGCTCAGACCCGGCCCCAGGGCCCCCCGCCCGGTTGCCCTGGGCACCCTACCTCTCTCTGCTCACTGCAGATCTTACACAGCCACAGGGGCCGCTTCTGGCCAGGGGAGGCCTCGATCCCACATTTGGTGCAGACTTTCTACAAGAGAGAGGACACAGGAAGGTGAACACTTCAGCTGCTTCCTCCTCAGCTGAGGGGCTGGGAAAACTGTAACTGAGGAACCCTGTGCCGTATTCCGAGGGGACGGGTTTTACTTCAGGTCAAAGGGCAGACACCCCAAAGGGCATGGGTCATCCAAAGCCCGTGGGTGGCTTTGGGGCACAATGGATGTGCCCATCCACGGATCGCCACGGTACAGGTTCGCCCCCACAATTACGTTCTGCAGGAGCACAGCAAAAACAAGCTTGCTGATCTTCGCAGCTGCATCCTGCTCAGCAGCAGAGAACTGGAAAGCGCCCAAACGCCCGTCCCAGTGGAAGATCGGAGCACGCACAGCAGAATACGACATGCCCTGCATGCAGCAGAGCGTGTCCGCTCCTGGCAATGCGGGCAGGAGGTGATGTTATTCAACAAAGAAAACACACGTCTGTGTACAAACACGTGAAAACCTCACCATGTGCGTGCCTGACCAGGTGAGGAGACGGCGTGGTGAGAAATACCAGTGACAGCTTGAGGTCTCACTTTATGCCAAGTCCCTTCATCAAATGATCCCGGGAATCCTACTACATAAGCTTTGGGCCCATTTTCCGGGTGGGAAATCTGGGGCTCAGAGCAGGTTGAGAATTTGCCAAGTTCACCCAGCAAGTTCACCTCAGGTGTGACTCTCGAGCCATCATATCATTTCTTCGGACCCATAAGCAGCCGGAACCCAGTGTCTGCAGTGTTTTTCCTTCTGTAGAGCTGCTTCAGCTCATAACTTCTAAATACGTACTTTGTTTCCCCCAAATGCCCAGCAGCACGCGGTGCTAGGAAAGGCCAGATGAAATGTGCCAGGAGGTAGGGGGACTTGGTGGGGCTGAGACGTGCTCCCGGCTAACCAGGGGGAGTCTGACTCGGTGACAGCAGGTCCTCCTCCAAGAACTGTCACACAGGGCTAATCCACCTTTCTACCACAGGGAAGCTGCCTGGTCCCCGCAGGCTGGGGGTTCTCTCCTGCCCCCCACCCGCCTCCTCCACCAAAGGAAGGCCGGATCTATTGCTTGTCCTTTTCTGCAGGCTGCCAACTGAGCAAGAAGCACACCTCTCCATGGAGAGGAAAATGTCACCGACTTGGCTTCCCAGAGCATGTCGTCACTGCCTGACTGGGCAGCTGAGCCCAGCGCTGCAGGTGGGAGCCAGCTCTCGGCGGAAGGCAAGCTCTGATACATTCTCAGGGCATATGCATTTGCCACCATCCAATACTCAGGTATGAGAAACATCACTTTCCTTCTATTTCTCTAAATAAAACGTCATCTTCTCCAAGCCCTCAGCTCCCTGGCTGGCAAGATAGTTCCATGGCAGTCACAGTTGGGGCCCCTTTCCAGCTCCCGTGAGGGTCCTGGCTTGGGTTTTCCAAGGTGCAGCACATGTTGGGAGGGTCCCCTGTCCGGGGTGCTCACTGCCATGCTGCTGTCCCTCGGAAAGGGAAGGGGACCGGCTGCCTCTGTGCCAGCCCGGGGCTCACCTCTCCAGGGGTCTCCATTTGCCATCACCTCTGGGGTGATGGCAGCCTGGCTCACCTCTGGGGGCATGGCAGCCTGGCCCCCAGAACCCATGGCCACCATCCCTGACCCGGTCTGGAGATTTTCTCTTCTCCACTGGAGCTGCCACTTGATATTCCTCAAAATGCTTACCCCCAACCTTCTACCTCTGGGGAAGGGCCCCCATGAGCCCATAAAGTGGGCCTCAAGAAGCACACACAGGCTTCTCCTCCCAGGGGTAAAGAGAGAGGAAGGAGGTGTGAAGCCAGGTGGCTGGTTTCCCTGCTCATTCCCACTACCCGGGATAAGTAACTGGTGCACGTGTGAAAAGAGGTGTGGCCCTTCAAGGGGTGAGATTTTCCTATGAAGTTTTCTATGTGCTTACAGGGTTTGCTGACAGCTCACCCTCCAAGCACAGAGTGCTCTGCTCCGTCCCCGTGATACAGTGGCGCTGGGAATAAGGAGAGAACGGGAGACCAGTTGCTACCCTTTCCTGAGCAATTGTCTGTGCCCGGCATCAAAGGAGGAAGGAAAGGGGGATTAGGATCTCCATTATACACATGAGGAAACTGAGGCTCAGAGAGATTAAAGACTGCCTGAGGTCCCACAGCTAGTTAGGGACCATCGGGATTTGGGAGGCTCCTTTCTTCCAGACCTCAGGAGAGCTGGATAATGCCCTCCTGGGCCTGGTGTCAAGTTGGTGCCCATGGCTCTCCAAGGAGCTGGTTCATATGCCTGGGAGTGTGGCTGATGGCTCTCAAATGAATGGGCAGCCCTGGCTGGTGTGGCCTGAGAGCTGGTCTGTGAGCTGAAAGGTCGACAGTTTGATTCCCAGTCAGGGCACATGCTTGGGTTGTGGGCCAGGTCCCCAGTAAGGGGCGTGTAAAGGCAATTGATCGACGTATCTCTCGCAAACATCAATGTTTCTCTTCTTCTCTTTCTTCCTCCCTTCCTCTCTCTCCAAAAATAAATAAATAAAATCTTTAAAAAAATAAAATAAAATGAATGGGCAGAGAAGTGAACAGAATGACCCGGGAAGAGCCTTTGCTGGGATGGGATTGGAGCACAGATTGGGGCTGGGGAGTCTGGCTCCGCCCTCCTCACTATTCCTCAGAAAGGAGGGCTGCCACTCTCACAGGAGAGGGGTTTCCAGCCAGAGGCAGGGAGCTCAGGCCCAGCGGCGTCCCCACAGCCTCCCTCCCACCCTGTGGCCTCCCTGTCCTGCACATCCAGCAAAGGGCGGGGGGCGGAGGTGTGGCTTCTGCCCCTGTCTTAGTGAGCTTGGGCTGTTGTAACAAAAACCCATAGACCAGGGGGCCTAAATGACAGACACCTATCTCCCAGTCCTGGAGGCTGGGGCTCTGACAGGGGTGCCAGCTCGGTTGGGCTCTCAGTGAGGGCCCTTGATGTTTGCCCCTTCTCGCTGCATGCTCACAGGGCAAAGAGAGAGCCCTGGTCTCCTCCTGTTCTCACCAGGGCGCGGACCCCGGCGTGGGTACCCACCCTCATGGCCTCATGGCCTCATGAAGCCTCATCGCCTCCCAAAGGCCCCACCCCCAAACACCATCACACTGGAGTTGGAGCTGCAGTGTACGGATTTGTGGAGGACATAGCCCCTGACCAGGAGAGTGACCCTTCTTTTGCTTCTGCACATGGGGAGCCCCAAAATGGGCTCATCCTCCCCCATGTCAACCCCGGATCACTTAGAGCGCAGTCTTCCTGGAGCCTCGACCTCACGCTGCCCTGCACTGCCACCAGTTTTAATTTCCAGGAACACAGCTCTGAGCCCGTTGACAGCTTGGTGCTCTGGGCACAGGCTTCAGGGTGAGGCAGGCCTTGGGCGGGGCCCTTGGGCAAGCCACTCACACTGCACTAAGCCTCAGACATTCTCATCAGTAAAATGGGATAATATGGATCCCTGGTTGTCTTGAGGGTTAACTGAGATACACATGAAGAGTGACCAGCACGTAAGAAGCATTCAGTAAGTGATGGTCATTATCATCAGCGACACCCCCTGTGCCTTGTTAGAAAACCTTGCATGATTTTCCTCTAGACCTACACCATCTAATGTGGTACCCACCAGCCACGTGTGTCTACTGAAATTAAAATTAATTAAAATTAAACACAATGAAAAACCCAGTTCCACAGTCACACTAACCAGATTTCAGGTGCTCAACAGACACACGTGGCTGGTGGTAAGCATGTCGAGTGGCACAGACGTGAACATTTTCATCATCGCAGGAAGTCCTGCTGGCTGCCGCTGGGCCAGAGAACCCAGACCTCGGTCTTGGCACCTCAGCACCCCCGTCGCCCTTCACGCCCTGCTCCTGCTGCTCCCCGAAAGGCCTTGCTTCCCATCAGACCCATGTGCTGGGGTGGCTTTTGTCTCCACCCCACCCCACCTCAGCCCACCCCTCCCCATCTGACTCCTGCCCACCTTCCAGTTCACTGATTCCTCTAACCATCACCTGCGGGGCACCCATGTGGAGCACTGGGCTGGGACGGCGGGGCCCAGGCCTCGTGTGCTACCAGTGAAGCACCCCACGCTCAGTCCCAGGTCAGCCTGCTGAGGCTGAGGGGCCGCCCAGCTGCATGCAGGAGTGAGAGATAAGCAGGGTTTGAAGGATGGGTGTGCATGTGCCCTTAACAAATATCATCTGATTGACTGAACATCTGTGCTGCTGGGGGCAGGGAAAGGAACCAGGACAGAGCCCAGAGTTGTGTCCTGTCTTCTACCCACAGGCCACAGCACAAGGAACCACCTGACGGGGGGCAGAAGTGGTGTGGTCCAGCTGCCCCCAGAGGCTGGGTGGGTCGAAGGCTGATGGTCAGCTCCCATGCCAAGGTGGGGGTATGTGTGTGGATGGGTGGCATGTCCCAAATGTTCCCTCTGCCTTTGCCCTGCGGGGTGCTGTGGGAGTCGGGGTGGCCTGATGAGGGATGCCCGCCTCGCCCACGCACGGCCCTGATTGCAGGCTGCCAGGTTTCAACCGCAGAGCCCACAGTCAGATCCCACCACCTCTCAGCTGTGCAGCGTCTCTGGCTGGGGAATCCAGGCCAGCAAAATGATAACATGCTCCAGTTCAAGTAATACATAATTGCTACTCTGCTAAATCTCAAATCAATAAGAGACTAATGAGCCTTTTCCCCTAGGGGCTTGGTCTTTATTCCCAGGTTCCAAAAAAAGAAAATTAAGCAGGTAGTATTTTAAAAAGCCAGTGAGAAAGAGTGTGAGCTAGCTAAGACTTCCAGGGAACACTGAGCAGCCCTGTCAAGGCTGGCCCTGGGGCCTGGGGGCCGTTACTTGCTTCCCTGCCTGAGACGGGCTGGCATTGAGTGGAACTGTCCTGGGAGAGTGCGCACTGGCTTCCCTGGTGGGGCTGCCTGTGCGTCCCACAGCCTGGGACTGTGTCTGAGGGTTAAACAAACCAAGTCCAGCTTCTGAACCTGACTCAGAGCAGAAGGGACAAAAGCCCAGGCCTCCGGTTGGCACATGTGAGCTCTTCCGTCCTGTCTCACACTCATGCACTCCTGCAAATATACGCCCAGCCTGAAGCATGCATGGGGAGGGGGTGGCTTGGGGAATAGCCCACAGGACCCAGGCTTTGGGGCCAGACAGCACGGGACGCAACCTTGAACTTGGTGCTAACCTTCTCTATCTTCTGTAAAACAGTGGTCACAGGCTGCTGTGCTGCAGCGGAGAGGATCGAGGGAGATGATTCATGAATGTGCTCAGCGCAGCACAGGGTACAGAGCAGGCAGCAACCACAGTCCTTTCCCACAGGCCTCGATCAAGAAAGGATGCCAGCACCCATCAGTCATACAAGCCAACACCCAGAATCACCCTCCATCCTCATCTCCCTCATTCCCACCCAAATAATCCATCTCCCAGAACACTGACTATCCACTGTCAACTCCCCTCCATCACCCTCCCCACCCAGGCTGCACCCCCCCCAGGGCCGGGCCTGCCCCAGGCCTCCCAGCAGGTCTCCTCGCCCCCACTTTGGCCCGCCTCCTGTTGGTTCCGCACACAGCTGGCCGCCAGAGTGATCTTTTCAAGATGCAAATATAATCTTGTTATTTCTCCCACCAGTCTAAAAGCTTCCAAAGACTTCCTGTTGCTCTCTGGATGAAGACAACCCCTTTCATGTGGTGTGTGATGCTTGCTCGGCCAGGCCCTCCCCCTGCTCCACTGCGTGGAGCCCCGCTGCGTCAGCCTGCCTTCAGCCCCCGCCCTCACCGTGCTTCTCCTGCTACAGGACGTTGGCATACGCTGCTCCCTTTGTCTGGCATGCATGCACGCGGTCACATCCTCTCCTCATTAACCTGTACGTCGTTCAGATCTCAGCAAAAGCACCCCTTCTTCAAGGAAGCCTTCCCTGACTTCTTATCTGGTTGGAGCTTCTGTACTCGGCTCTTGCCTCTTGTCCTCACCTGTCAGGAATTTCACTCTTACTCACATGGCCCATGACTGCCTTCACTTCCCCCACCGGGCTGCCGGCTCCCCGAGGGCAGAGGCCATGTCTGTTCTGTTCACCTTTCTATTTCTAGTGCCTGGCATAATGAATATTTGCAGAAAAAATGAACGAACAAACAGGAGCTACTTTCAGTGCGACAATGAGAACGCACGATGAGGTCCCTCCTGGAATGTGCCAATTACTGGGGAGACGAGACACACTGAGACACGAAACACTCCCTGGGCAGCACAGGGCAGGGGGATGGGAGAGCCTGCACCCGGGGAGTGTCCAGGGGTGGTGGGGCCACTGGCCAGGCTGGCCCCACCACAAGCGGAAGGACCCTGAGTGTACTGAGTGCACCCCACATGACTCCTCCTTCTTGCCCCATCCCACTCTGGGGAGCACCCTTCAGACTGCCTGTGTGTGCAGACTCTGATTGGGTGCCCTCCTTGACGTTCTCCTAATCCTGGCCACTTGGGGTACCCCTGGACTTCCTGGAGCACCTCCATTGACATCAACACCTTCACCTTCTCACACTGCAGCCAAGAGGCAGGAAGTACAAGTGTCCTTTCTCTGTGAGGGGCAGCAGAGCTCAGGCCCCTGGCTCCCAGGCTGGGCCTTCCCATCCTCACGGTGAGCCCCCACCTCACAGGGGGTTTCTGAACCGACTCTGATCAGAAGACGGGAGGGGTATAGTGCCAGTGCAGGGCTGGGAGCGAAACTGCTCGGGATACGGACACCAAGGCCTCTCAGGAACAGTGGTCAGAGAACATTCAGTAACTGGGAGACAGCCATGCACCCTTCGACAGGCCCCGAGGGCTCCGAGGCACACCTATCTATCACTCAGACAGCGCCGCTGGTGATGCTCGGTCAACCGAGCAAAGAAGAGACTGTGCTCTGTTGTTCTGTACAAGGAGGCAGGAAAGCGTACAATGTGCTGCAGAAGTGGCTGTTGAAGACGGTTAATTTGAAACTATTTGGTGCATCAATTCAACAAACGTTTAGTTGACACCGGATGCCAGGCATTGTTCTAGGAGTGGCAAGGATGGATGAGGCACAACCCTCTGTCCTGGACGAGCGTCCCGTTGAAAGGAGGAGAACTAGCAAGGCTCGTTCGGAAAAGGACTTTCCCAGGAGTCCGACCAGCCGGCAGGGACAGTGAGACAGTCTCTCCCGGGAACTCTGCCGCAAACGAGGCCCACGGCGTGGCTGACCCCCGCCCGAAAAGCAGGGCAGCAGCGGCTACAAGCCGATGATGGTGGCACACGCAGGAGCAACGTGAACACGGGACCCCACGCACGCGCTCGCCATCACGCACAGGGTTCTCGCTGCTGGAAGTCAAGTCTCCCGCAAGGAAAAATCCGGTTGTGTTTTAGCGAAAGCTCCACAGCAACAAAAATGATGGCAGAGACAGAAATGTGACAACAATCACGACGAAGGGGTACAGGTACTGAAATGGGCAACATTCACAATAAATTAAGTGGGGAAAAAAAGCACGTTATAAACAGTGTGCACAGTGTGATTTTCTAGCACATAAATATGTATATGTGCCTGAAGCTATTTGGAAGTCAATATATGCACAGAGAGACATCGGCCAAAATGTAAATCACACTGTGCTAAGTCAAAGCCTATTTTAAATGGATAAGCAGAATTCCTATTTAAAGGAAGCTTATGCTAAATGTTTTGGGAAATCACTCGCCCCCAACTTCATTTTTTGACCAGATCTGGATTTTTGTGTGTCAGGGTAGATTAAAGCAGCGGTCCTCCACCTTTTCGGCGATTGTTCCAGGGACTGGGGGCGGGGGGAGGGGATGGTTTCGGGATGACTCAGTGAATCACATTCACGCTCACCTCCTGCTGTGTGCGGCCCGGTTCCTAACAGGCCACAGACCAGTACTGGTCCTCGGCCAGGGGACTGGGGACCCCTGGGTTATAGAAGCTGAAATACATGCACAGACAGGCAGGAGACAGAACTTCTTGGGAGACTGTGGCTCAAAAGCAGATGGTCAGCCCTGCCGTGCACGGACGTCCCTGTTTTATAAATAAGGTAACCTGAGGCTTAACATTAAGTCAGTTGACCACAGGGAGGTGGGATGTGAACCTGTTTGAGCCCCGGCAGCCGCCTGAACAAGGGACTTTTCGAAACGGTCACTCTCCCCCACACTCTAAATGAAGACAGCCATGGCTCCCTCGGCTCTGACCCCTCCTCCAGAACTGCAGACCGGGTCAAGCCCCACTGGGAGAGGTCACAGCCAGACCTCTCCTTCCATTCATTAGGACACAGTCTAGGGGCCAGCAGGGCACAGGGCACTTTGACCTTAGCCTTGACCACTGCAAATACGGAGTCACCAGGGCCCAGAGACATACACCTTGAATGCCAGTCACCTGCTGCTTGGCCTGAGAAAGAAGCCAGGAGGCCACGAGAGAAGCATTTCAGAAGGAAGACAAGTGTCTCTCTGCTCCCCACTCTAATGCCCCCCCAGGGAAACGTCAGCCCTCCTCCACCCCGGCCGCGCTGGCGCTTGTCATTACCCGGTTACCGCCAAGCCTCTTCCAGTCACCAGGCCTCTGCCAGGCTGCCCCGCCACCTCGGAGCTGGCCCTTCCCCTCCCTCAGATCACACGGCTCCGGACCACCCGCAAACCCCAGGCCTATGGAGTCCCCAGCCCCCAGCCCTCTCCCAGAGGAAAGGAAGCACTGCGGAGTTCAGGACTTGCTTCCAAACACCTCCTCCCCCACCCGCCACTCGTTAGTCAGTCAGTACTGTGTCTGAGGTGGAGAGGAGGGTTAGAAAGGCAACAGAAGCAGCTCTTGATTATGACCATTCACAAGCACATAATAAGAAATCATGCCTTGCATGGGCTTTGGATCATCTCAGCCCTCGTGCCCCACTGCTCGGACCTGATGGGGGAAGGGGGGATATTGATATCAATATCAGGCAGGATGGGACCGCCAGGCTGCCCACCTGCCAGCCCCTTAACTCTTCCTGGCCATGGTTATCCGCAGCATCGCTTGAGACCAGAGGCTGTGTGCCTGGTTTTTGCCTCCTTTCTGAAGCACGTGGGAAACAAAGGAGGTTTGAGTTCTCTCGATAGGGCCCACCAGGCATGCGCCATGGTTTCAAACAAGAGCTGGGCAAAGGAGGGGAGGAGGGTTATTCAATCTGAAGATGGGAGGCAGGTTTTAAAAACCCAGCCACAACAATTAAAATAAATTTTAAAAAAATAAATAAAAAAATAAAAAAACAGCCTACCTAATAATGTACGATCAAAGAGGGACTGTGTGAGCCGTGGCACTCGGTCTCGAGAAACTCATTCATTCATTCATTCATTCATTCAACAGGCACCTGTGGAGGAAGCACCGGGTGCCAAGTCCGTGCTGCGCGTGAGGTGTCCAAGCCCCTGGGCCTGCATGCACAGGGCATTCAGTGCGACGAGACTGAAGGGCGCCAACGCAGGACTGTGCGTGTAGGAGCAAGTCACACATATAAACGCAGAAGGGACAGAGGGCTGGGGGAGATGCCAAGGGACGGTTCCTGCCCCCAGCACCGTCTCAGGCAAGGGCCAGAAGCCCACCCCAGAGTCAGGGTGAGCCCTTCATGTGCGCGTTTCCGTGAATGGCTCACCATGGCCAGCAGTCTGCGACTCTGTCTGGGGTTCCTCTCCTCTGAGGGGGGCAACAGAACCTCTGGGGCCCGAGGAGAGGACACATGTAACAGGAAAGCAGATTCAAGATTATATTCACTTTTTTCCAACACAGAATATTATTTTGAAATTTCAAGCAGTGCTACGAGAGAATGTGCAGAGTTTCCTTATTTACCCAAAAGAAGCCTGGGTTTTGCAAGGCTGAACCCCCAATAGGAGAAGGCCCACCAGCTCCTGGTCTGGAAGCAGCACGGGGACCCCACACTTGTTCCCGAAAACACCTGAGGGGACCTTTCAGGTGTCCTGAGGCCTGTGTGGGGATGGGCGACTCTCTCCTGGGTTACGTGAAGACCAGCAATCATTATGCGGAAGAACATGCCGCTCCTCTAAGAAGGGGCCTATCAAGGGTTCTGGAACATACCTCTCCTACAATCTCCCCGCCTGATGTGCGCCTCAGACCTGCCCTGTGCCTGAGCCAGCCTGCCAGGGGAGGACGACTACATGGTGGATGGAGTTCCACCATCCTGGTCTAGCTTTCTTTCCATGAGCCCCGAAACAGCCTGCCCCACCCTACTTGGCCCCAGCGAGTCCTGGGCTAGACTCCTGGGGCCTATCTCAGCTCCTGGCTTCTGCGCCTCACTGCCAGCCTGGGCTCCCAGAAGGGACAGAGCCTGAGCTTGTCACGCCCCCCACAGACTTCCAGCTGCAGGTCCACAGGGCTCCATCGGAACCGCTGAGGGATGACACCCGGCCAGTGGCCTCCCAGGGCGGCCATGTCACATAGCGGCCTGCAGCTCTGCGCCTCGGCTCCAGTTGGAGGGAGTCAGGGCAGGAGAAGGCCCAGGCAGTGAAGGGAGCCGCTTACATCCTATCTTGCTCCTTGCTGCACGGTTACTCGGAGTTACAGCTCACGATGATGATAACAGCTACCATTTATTGGGCACTTATTCCACGCCTGGCACCAAGCTCAGCGCTCAGCACACATTATCATGATCGCATTTAATCTCATTTACGTCCATAATGGCCCCTTGAGGAAGGTTTTACGATCTAAATGTCGGGGATGAGGCTATCGCAGGCCCAGAGATGTTGGTGGCCTGGCCAAGTTCACGTGGAGAGGAGGTGACAGAGCCAGGATGGGGACCCAGTCCACAGTACCAAAACCAAAAGCTGACGTAGCTCGCAGTGCGTGCGGCTTCAGGGCGAGTGACTTGATGGATCATTCCCTTAACCATGACGGGACCGGGGCAGACTACCCAGGTGATTTGTCCAGGGTCACGCAGGGCAGTGGGTGGAGGGCAGAGTGGGGTCTGAATCCCAATCCCCCACCCACGCTCTCTGTGACCCCCACACTTGCTGAGAAGGATGCACATGGGGCCCAGGAAACAGATGTCACTGGGAGCAAGTTGTCCCGTGGACAATGGTGGTCTGAAGACAAATGGTAGCCCACTCTCTGAGGCATTGGCCATGAACATGAACACAGGCAACTGACAGCCAGACAGCCAGCTGCAGTCTCCCGCAGCCCAGCCCTGGTTGTGTAACCTGCCTCTGTTTCCCAGCAGCCCTGGGGCTAAGCCTCCCACTGAGAATTTTTCACCTGGGGGCACACCTGCCAACTGGCAGTCACCAGGTCCAGCCTCTGTTAAAGAAGCCTGTTTCTCTGAGTAACAGCCAAGGCAGAGGCCAGATCTTTTTTATTTTTTTGTCCTCACAACCAGCATCCTCCAAATGCCCTGCCCCTCTCAGCAGCGCCTTGAGCTAATGGCCGCAAGTGAGCCTGGCCCCTCGGGGACTGCCACACCGCCCCACCTGGCAGGGAGGACCTTGGCTGCGGTCGGCACTGGCTGTGCGAGGAGACCCTCTCCAGGTCTGCTGAGAAGATCCTAGCTCTGAGATTCCGCCCTTCTGGGGCATGTGACCAGTGTCTCGGCCTGACCCTGAAACCACAGCCCTGCTTTTCCGTGGGCGGCGCAGGAGCCTCTGACCAACCTCCCACCATCCCTTCCCCTAGAATTTGGTGCAGGTCGGGCCTAATGATGTCAAGAGCATTCAGCAAACACTTCCTAAGGCTCTGGACGAGGCAGAGAGCACGGCAAGGCTCCCAGGCTGAGGGGCACAAAGACAAGAAAAAGGATGCACGCATATGTCCTTGACCCCCACCCCACATTGCAGCCTCCCCAAGCCTGTCATGCCCGCCAACCACGCTTCACCGCCTGCCCCCAGCACTTGGGGTATTTCCACGCCTCCATGCATTTGCCCAGCCTGTGCCTTATGGCTAGTAAACATCTATGTATCCTTCAGCTACCATCCCAACGTGTTCTTCTCTGTGACTCCTTCCCTGGCCCCTCCCCAACCCCACGCACTAATCGATCCCTCCTGCTGCCCCCGCAGTGAGACGTCTGGAGGGGAGCACTGACTGCCTCCGTTCAGTGGTCTCCAGTGACTGCGCACAGACCGGCTGGCCAAAGCCAGGAGACCCTCCCGTCCCCCAGCTCTGCCCCCACCAACTCCGCACAGGACATTCCAGCCCCTCAGCAGCCCCACCTGTCCCAGAGGTGAGCATTGTCTTCTCTGACTTCCCAGGATCATCGTAACTCTCAAAGGGTCAGCTCATGTGAAAATAGCCTCTCCCTTCTCCATGCCCCCACCAGTGCCCAGGACAAAGGAAATATCCTCGAAGCCAGTAAATACCTGTTGTTGGAACTGATTTTTTAATTTGAAAAATACAGCGGACTAGACAAACACCCTCAGGCTTCTTAATGTTCTAGTAGCGGCAGCACTGATGATTAATTAGGGGCCCTGGTGATGGGCAGGAACAGAACTCCAAGGGGAGCCACGGCAGGTCTGGGCACAGTGAGGCCCGACCCTCAGGCCTCAGCACTGACAGCCCGAGTGTCTCATTTATGCTGCTAAACTCAGCAGCTTGTGCCCAGGGAATGGACTGAGGGCCCTGGACACCATGTGCAGGCTGTTAGACTTCATTCTGCAGGCAGTAGGAAGCCACTGAAGACTTCAGGGGTGGGGCGGGGGGAGGGCTGATGGGCAGTGCACACTGATCAGAGCCTCCTTTGAGCAAGATGAGCAAGTGGAGGAGCAGAGGATGAGCTGGAAGGCTAATGAGACTCCCCCACAGGCAGCTGGGGGCCTGGTGGGGAGGCCCTGCAGCGGCACCCGGGGGGCTCAGGCCTCCCTCCTTGGAGGCTCCAAAGTATGCGCTGGTGTGTGCCTGGGAGCCCAGCATGGCGGATGCGTTTCCTGGGTAGATCGTAATCCCTCCCAGCCTTGGTTTCTCCATCTGCAGCCCAGGAGAACCACCTCTCTCACAGAAGATGGGATGACACGGGTGCGAAAGAATTTATGGGGGGAAAAGAAAGATCCCTCAAGCTGCCTCTAAAAAGGCCTGTTTCTTTCTTGGTTTGGAGGCCTGGGCTAGAGGGAGCCTCTACCGAGAAGCCGGCTCCCCCTACCCTACCCCTGTCCCAGCTGCTTTCATTAGTAGGAGAGGCGCCGATGCCCTCCTCGGGGGAAATCCACCTCGAGTTCAGGTCAGCCAACAGCCAGCAGTCTACAGCAGGAAAAACAGGGCTGATCTGAAAGTGATGAAGAATCGCAGGTCTTCTGAGTGTGGCAGCTTGCAGGGCGCAGCCGGTGAGGTGAGGCCGGCGCGTGGACTGCCCGCCACACCACGGACTGGAAATGCCATTATCTGTTATTTACCACAACAGAGGACAATAAGCAGAACAAAATTACCGTTCCTGGTAACAGCTGCTAAACGGATTTGCCAACACTGCTTCCTGCTGCTTGCGTTCTCTCGCATCTACAATGGCCAGACCTGGGGAAAAGAGCTCCTGAGCTCCGTGGCAAGGGGCCCGAGGGGGTGCCAGGCAGCAGTCTCCAGGAAGAAGCCCAGCTCCAACCCTGCCCCAAGCCCACAGATGGTCTGCCCACTCTCATCCATGACTCAATAACCACAAACCCTTGCAGACCCCCAGGTGTGTCCAGGCTCTGCCCAGCCAGCCCCGGAGGTGCGACACACTAGTGCAAAGTCCCAGGCCCCCTCTGTGGGGCAGTCTGCTTCAGCGGTGGGCCGGTGGGCCACACCCTACTGTGGATAGTCAGCACCAGGGCTACCATCCCTTCCCCAGTGTTGGGGGCACTTAGTGAATGACCTTGGCACCCAATCAGCTAGCTGGCACCAAATATCATCTTTCTTTGGGGGGCGTCTCCTACAAGTCTTCAGCTCTTTCTGCTCCCCAATGAGTATGAGAGCAAAGTGCTGAACTGAGGTCTAAGGCCCTGGCTATGCCATCAGGAGCAAGCCATCTCTCAGAACCTGAGTTTCTCTTCCTGGAAAATGGGTATAATCACTGCCTTTTGCCTACCTACCTCTGTGGGGGGGGGCGGTGAGCTGTGAAAGGTATATGGCATCACAGAAACATCAGAGACGGGGGGTGGTCTCAGAAGCACATGCCAACCCCACACTGGCTTCCCCCCATTAAGAGGACATGAGACAAAGGAATCTGGAAAGCAAACCTGCCATGGCTTTAAAACAACAACAAACCAAGCTCCATCCAGCCCTTGCAGCATCACTGCCCCAGATGCTGCTCCTCAGCCGGCACCGGCCCCAGGTCGGGAGTGGCGGCGGCCACAGTTGTGCGCGAACACCCATTTCTCTGCCTCTGCAATGCAACCTGGGGTACTGTTCTCAAGCATCCAACAGGCTCTCTCCCCCCCCCCCCCCCATGTTCCCCTGCCAAATCGGCCTCTGGACTTGACCTCCCCAGAGGCTTGCTTGATTCCTGAAGAGACAGCCCTTTTCTGTGATGGCTCAGCTGCCTACAGGACAGAGCCTGGCACCCAGGCCCTTCACAGTCCTCACTTCATTCTCTCCAACCTCCTTGGCCTGCCTCCCTCTCCCTGCTCTCTCCCCCACACCCCCTGCACTTCCTTGTCACCCTGCGAGCTGTGCCTCCTCCTGAAATGCCCTCTCCTGGAAGAGGGGGGCACCTCGGTCTCCACCCTTCCAGGCCTGGCTCCAACAGCTCTCGAGGGGCTGGCCCTGCCACCCTCTGCTCTGGATCACTCCATGCCTTCCACTGCAATAGTACCTCTCCCGCTGCACTATGTTATCTATTACCACGGGTAAGCTTCTGGAGGGTGGGGTTTCGCATGCAGGTGAGCCAAGTGGGCAGGGTCTTCAGAGGGCTGCGGGAACTGACCCAATGACCGAATGACCTAATGACCACAAGGCTGGTCACCAGAAAGCTCTGGGTCTTGCCACCCAGGGACCTCAAGGCCCACCCTCATTCTTGGCAGCTCTTCAGCTGCCTTTGACCTCGAGCTGAAGGTCAGCGGCACAACAGGGTGAACAGAATGGTCTCCAGGCTGCATACAGTGGTGAGAAAGAAGCTACTTTGGAGGAAGAAAAGTCACGCCTCAGGCGCCAGAGCAGCGAGGAAGGAGTGTGCATTATTGGAGACGTTCTGATCGGCAGACTCCCGAGCAGGCAGATGTTCCAAGATGCTGCATGGTGTCTGGTCCAATCCTCAGCTCCAGCAACAGCAGCCAAGTCAATCCCTGCCAGCAGCCTCAGTGACGCAGGCGCCAGAGCAGGCCCTCAGGGCAGGCGAATTAAGTGACTTTTCCCGGGAATTTAGGAAACATCAGTAGCTGAATGAAAAAATCCATCTTGGTAACGGGGCACAAACATCTGAATTAGGTGGAGGAGGAGGAAGGACACAGTGGGGCCACTCTGGGGGTAGCTCGGATGCAACGGTCATTGCTCGGGGAGGCTGCAGCCTCTACGGCCTCGTCCGAGGGACAGTGGTGCTGAGAGCCAGGTTTGGAAAGGGAGTAGCGGGTGAGGGGGGGCAACTGGATGAGTTTCACCGCACCTCCATTCAGAAAAGAGACCCTGAAAAGGCTGCATCCCTCATCCTTGTGCTCTGTTGGTGGGAGTGTGAAGTGGTGCGGTCGCCATGGAAATCAGGGTGACAGCTCCAAAAATCCAACAGAATGACCATGTGATCCGGCAACTCCGCTTCTGGGCACCTGCCCCAAAGAGCTAAAAGCGGGGACTAGAGGAGATACTTGCACAGCCGCATTCAGAGGAGTGCGGTTCACAGAAGCTGAAATACAGAAGCAACCCAAGTGTCTGTTGCGAGACGGATGGACCAACTAAGTGGGATGTCTGCATCCAATGGGCTCCTAGCCTTTAAGAGGAAAGAAATTCTGACCTACGCTACTGCAACATGGACGAGCCTTGACGACAGCATGCTAAGTGAGATGAGCCAGCCACAAAAAAGGCAAATACTGCGTGATTCCGCTTTGTGTGAGGTCCCTACAGTAGGTGAGTTCACAGACAGAAAGCAGGAAGGCAGATGCCAGGCTGGGGTGGCTGCGAATGGGGAGTTACTGTTTACAGGGACACAGTCTGTTTTGCAAGATGAGAAAGTTCTGGAGATGGGGGTGGTGACGGTCATACACCAACATGAGTGTACTTAATGCTCCTGATCTGTATACTTAAAAATGGTCAAAGTGGTCAATTTTATGTTATGTATATTTTACTACAAATTAAAAAAATAATTTTAAAAAGATTTTATTTATTTTTAGAGAGGGGGAAGGGAAGGAGAAATAGAGGGAGAGAAATATCAATGTGTGGCTGCCTCTTGAGCGCCCCCTACTGGGGAACTGGCCTGAAACCCAGGCATGTGCCCTGACTGGGAATTGAACCAGCAGTCCCCTGGCTAGAAGGCCTGCACTCAATCCGCTGAGCCACCCCAGCCAGGGCTAAAAAATAATTTTTAAAATTGCCTCCTCTGATTTTGGGGGACACAAATTAATCCTAGGAGCAGGGTAGGGCAGCCTGCATTCTGGACCCAGGAAGGGTCAGGCCACAGAACTCCAGGGGCCGTTCATGGGGCCCTATTCCTCCCCATGCCTCCTTGGCCGTCCTTCTGTTCTCGCTTGTGCCACAGTCTTTCCAACCTCATACCTTGTCCGTGCTGCCCCCTCTGCTAGGGACACTTCCTGCCAGATCTGACTTTTTCTCGCCATGGTCTCAGCTCAAATGTCACCTCCCCACAGAGGCCCATGCTGTGTGTCTGAGGCACACAGCTGTCTCCCCACTCACGCCCCCTGGCTCTTAGGATGCTCCATTGCCCACTTGCTGTGTTTTTACCACTGTCTGGAATAACTGTGTTTATTTGTTCTAGTCCGTGTCCCCTTTCTGAGATCACACACTCTGTGGGTGGATGTGGCACAACGGTTCACGGCAAGGACGCTCAGGACCAGACTGCTTGGGCTCCAACACTGGCTCTCCCACCAGCCAGCTGAGTGGCCTTGGGCAAGACCCTTAACCACTCTGTGCCTCCGCCTGCCCATCTGTAAAAGGGGAGTGGTAAGAGTGCCAACTCCATGGGGCTGTTAGGAAAACTACATGAGTTAACATGGGTCAGGCCCTTAGAACAGCATCTGGTGGAGTGAGTAAGAGAAGCACTGAGCCTTCTTACTGCCCAGCAGTAGCACCGGACAAGGCCACCTCCCACCTGCTCCATCACAATACCCCTGGGCTTGGCACAGCGTCCGCTCCCGGTGAAACGTCGTAACATGAATGAATGAAAAAATTCTGCCAAGACAAGCCCTTCATGAAATTCAGTTTCGTTTGCAAGGATGGGCCCAGGGAGCTGACCTGGCTCCAAAGGAGGTAAAAGTCTCCCAGAAGGGTTGCCCGCTCTCCTGCCGGCCCAGGTCCTGGCCCCTCGGGGCTCAGCCAGGCCCAGAGGTTTAGGTTTTGGAGTGGGAACACCCTGAGAACATTCAGGCTGCTCCTGCAGGTCTTGGGAAAAGTAGCTGGAAAAGCTTCTCCACCAGGGGTGGGAGGGCAGCGGGCCAGCTGGCCACTGCCAGAGCTGGACAGAGCGGAGAGAGAGGTGGCCTCCGACAGGGCCTTCTGGGGCCTCCTGGGGTCCCCAAGGCGTCATCCACGATGCTATAGGCACCCGCTTCTTCACCTTAAAGTGACTTCTCCTGTGTTCATTTTTTATTTCTCTCTCTCTGACTCTTTCCCTCTCTCTTTTTCCTCCAAAATATTTACTATTCTACTTTCCACATTTAAATCTGAAATCAGTCTGGAATTGACTTTTATGCCTTGGTGCAAGGTAAAGGTCAGGATACATTTTTTTCCATATGAATATCAAATGACCTCACAGTATTTAACCTAAAGACCATTCTTTACCCACCACACACCAGTGTCCCCTTTGTCATAAATTGGACTTTTTTCTCATTTTTGTCTCAGGTGTACAGAAATACCAATTTTCTTGTACACTGAACTTGTATACAACAACCTTGCTAAAGTTACCTGCTCAGGCGAGCCACTTGCATTGAGAGGCTTTCTGATTTGCTAGTGACATGACCGTGTTATTCGTGGACAATGACAGTTCTGGCTATTCTTCTCCAGTCCTTATGGCACACGTTTCTTTCTCTTGCCTGATTGCTGTGGCTAGGCCTCCAGGGCTACACTGGATGCCACTGGTAGTAAAGATACAGAGAACTCGTCTTACTCCTGGGTTTATGAGAAATGTTTTCGATATCTAACCATTGGGTATCATGTTTCTTCTCCTGTGTGCTTTAGAAAGAGATCCCTGCTTCTCCAAGGAAGGGGAAGCATGCAGCATGAGCGCTCTGGTCTGAAAGAATGGAGGGAAGGGGTGGCAGCGCTCGACGGAGGCCCCTGGGGGACCCAGCTCCCCATGACCTCCTAGAAGGCCACGCAGCCACCATGGAGCCCCTGTTCTCCATCTGTGACTGGGAAACTGCCCCAGCTCCCCTGGTTCCCTTATGGCTTTGTCCTGAGCAGTAAACAGGCAGACTTTTGTGAAAGCTCCTTGTAAACTCAGAAGAACACCACAAGGTGAGAGACTGGCCTCAGGGGTCTCTAGTGGCCAGAACCCCCATGGTCGAGGGCACAGGACCCTGACCTGGGGGGATGTGGAGGGGAGTGTGGGCAGGCTGTTGAGCTGTGTGTGGGGGTGCATGGGATGTGTGGTATGTGAAGGTGGGGGTGTATGGGAGGGGAGTGGGTGTTGTGGGGTGCAGGGCAGGGTGTGGGGGAGGGAGACGGCAAGAAGAGCAGCAGAGGGAGGCCTGCCACTCAAGTGCTTCCCCTGCTGGGGGTGTGGGCCAGCCCCCTCACACACCTCCTCCTAGCCTTGAGTAGGCTCTGGCCTGGCCCTGCCCCCGGCACCTGCCCATCCTGAGCAGGGGCTGCCTGAGCCCTCCCTGGGCTGGACTCCCCCAAGGGCTTTGAACGGAGAGCGGTGCTGCCTCATCATCTTTCCCAGGGGACTCAGCACACCGCCATTTCACGGACAGATTCCTCTGCACCCACACCAAGGGACCCATGTTTTCTGAAACCAGAAGAAAATCCTGCTGCTTCCCCCTGGGCTCAGGCGGGTGCTCCTGCAGCCCTGCCCAGCTTCCCACTGTTGGTGAAGCAGGACTCTCAACTAAACTGAGAACTGGCTGACTCAGAGCCTAAGCAATTAGGAGTGCCAGGCCTCTCTAATTAACCAGCCTGCCCCCTCCCTCCCTCCCCAGCCCTCCCCTAATGAGGGCAGGCAGCCTGGTTGCTAAGGCCCAATTACGGAGGGGCCGCTGCCCTAGGGCCGACATTAGGGTTCCGCCCCCACACTCGTTAGCTGTGGCTGCTGAGCGCTGCCAGGGCTCTTGCAGCAGCCAGCTCCGTTGGTAGAGGCTGGGAGCACCTGAGGGTCGGACCCCACACCTGGACCTGGATAATCCCTGTGTCAGAGATCTCCCCAGCAGCCTGCCTGTGGCCACACGCCTCCAGGAGCCAGGGCTGCCCACCACTGAGAAAGGTGAGGGGGCAGAGAGTGGAGATGGAAATAAACAGAAGCACCCCAGCCATTGGTGGACCGAGATTGGGGAGCCCCTGTTGCCCCAGTTGGGCCAGTGCCCTTTGAGAGCTCTCAGGCCCCCAGGGCTGCAGCTGTAATCTGAGCACATCTCTAACTAATTATCCATCCTTCCTGGTGGCAGGGATCTGTCTGTCCTCACACCACACCCCCTGCGGCCACCAGTGGGAGAACAATACATGTTTATCGGATGAGGTAACTGATGACGCTGTCCTCCCCTCCGGGACACCACAGATCCCCTGCAAGGGCTAGGGCTTTGCTGGGGACTCTGGGGCTAAGTCTGGGCCCCACTCCTGATTCTCCGAAGTAGCCGGTACCTGGCAGTGGCTGCAGGCTGTCTATGTGATAGCTCTGATTGCCTCCTGGGGCTCGGGGACCCTCTGCACCTGCCCACTCTGCTCAAATGCAGCTTGGCCCTCAGAGAACTCCTTCTAACAAGTCCCATCTCCTACTACACAAAGGTCCCAGCTCTGCCCTGTGTCTTCATGTCCCCATGATCTGGCCTCTGTCCCTCCCCCAAGTCCCCCATTCCTAAGTCAAATCTGATGTCATCTCCTATGTTTTTTCTTCTTTCAGTACTTCTCCCTGCCCTCAGGGCCTGCATCCTCACAGTCAGGGGCTTGCCCAGCCCATTTCCAGCTCCATGTCTTTGCTGTGCTGCTCTCCCCTGAGTGGAATGCCCTTCACTCTACTCTCGGCCTCTCAGAAGGCCTTGGGAGCCAGCTCCTCCAGGCAGCCCTCCTGATTGCTCTTAGTCCTGGATACCTTGGTCCCAGCTATGGTCAGCATCACTCTAGAGAATACTGCTTTCCCACTTTGACCATGAAGACCTGAGGGAAGGGACTTGGACACTTGTCCTTTTGGATTCCCTTAGCCCAGAACTGGCCAGCAACAGGCTGAATAAGTGACTGAGTGTTAGTTTTATACGAGGAACTTGCACAGGAACAGAGGAGTCTGACTTCACTGCTGGCTCAGGGCATCCAATGTTGGACAGCTACAAGGACTTCCAGAGGCTTTTATAGAAATTACAAAAAATATGGGACTGAGTGTAGGAACTCTGATTTTAAGTTCAAGAAAACATGAATTTGCCCTGGCTGGTGTAGCTCAGTGGATTGAGCTCGGGCCTGTGAACCAAAGGATTGTGGTTCGATTCCCAGTCAGGGCACATGCCTGGGTTGCAGGCTAGTTCCCAGCAGGGGACGCACAAGAGGCAACCACACATTGATATTTTTCTCCCTCTCTCCTTCCCTTCCCCTCTAAAGATAAAATAAATAAAATCTTAAAAAATAATAAAAATAAAATAAAAAATTGTTTAAAAAAACATGAATTCTAATGAGGAGAATGTGGGGTGCTGTGGGCTGAATTGTGTCCCCTGAAAATTCAAACGTTAAAGTCCTGATCCCCAGTGTGACTGTATCAGAGACAGGGCCCTTTGAAGGTAATTAGGGTTAAATGAGGCTGTAAGAGTGGGGCCCTGATCCGATAGGACTACTGTCCTTAAAAGCAGTGGAAGAGAGACCAGAGTTCTCCTCCCGCCATGTGAGGACACGGTGGGAAGGTGGCCATCTGCAGGCCAAGGCTCTCACCAGAAACTGGCCCGACCAGCACATCAATCTTGGGCTTCCCAGCCTCTAGAGCTACGAGAAATAAATCTCTGTTGCTGAAGCTGCCCAGTCCGTGGTATTAGGTTACGGCAGCCTGAGCTGACCAATACGTGGGATGTCACTAACCCTCTTCTGAGACATATGGGAGGTAAGTTCTATTCTTTTTTCTTTTGCTCCTTACCCGAGGATATGTTTGTTGATTTGAGAGAGAGAGAGAGGAAGGTTGATGTGGGAAAAAAACATTGCTTGGTTGCCTCCAGTACCTGCTCTGACCAAGGATCGAACTTGCAGCCTAGTATGTGCCCTGACTGGGAATAGAACTTATAACCTAGTATGTGACCTGACTAGGGATAGAACCCACAACCTTTTGGTGTATGGGTTGATGCTCCAACTCATTGAGCCACCCAGCCAGGACAGCACAGTCCATTCTTTATAGCATGTTGGCAGTCTGAACAGCTAGGACGTTGGAGCAGATGAACAGAAACAGCTGAAACTACAGGTGTCCTTTACTGAGTGTTCAAAGTGGACCCTCTGTGATAAGTTGCTCTGCATTAGCTCATTTACTGCTCGCACCTGGGCAATGAGTTCATAAGCTTTATTATCCCGTTTACAGATAAAGAAACCGAGGCTGAGACACACTGAGAGACTTGCACAAGGTCACTGCACTGTGGCCAAGCGGGGACCACAACCTAGTCCACCTGCATGGGAAGAGCCCTTGCTGGCAAACCCAGCAGGGTCAGCACCCACTCACTGTGCAGGGTGGGACGAGTGCCCTCTTGCCCTGGCCCAACTGCCACCTGGGACCCTCTTTCCTTCCAAGGGCCCTTAATCATACCCTCTAATCCTTCCCTATCTGCTTAGAGCACAGTGAAGTGACTGATTCTCTAGCAGAAGGCGCCCCGTCCACAGGCTGCCCTGCCCCCAACCCCATCACCTCCCAGTGACAACCATCGCGAACTTGTCTCCACCTTGCACTCTATGTCTCCCTGCAATCCACCCGCCAGACAGCACTCAACTCACCTCTTAAAAACAATTCAGCTCACATCACACCCCTGCTCACAGGCTCCACTGGCGTCCCATTAAACTTAGCACAAATCTCAGCTCCTGACCTTGACTATGAAGGTTGGCGTGATTGGCCGTGGCCACCTCTCACTCCCTCTGCCCCAGATGTTTCATTAGTTCCTTGAACATGCTCAGCTGGCTGCTGCCTCAGGGGCCTTCATGCTTGCTGTCCCCTCTGCTGGGCACTCTTTTCCACCCAGATCTTCAGGGGGCTGGTGGCTGCTTGTGTTCAGGTCTGCACTTTGAGGAGCCCTCCTGGTCAGGCTCTGTTATGTCACCCTGTCTTAACTCACTGCAGAGCCCTCAGACCTCCTGACAGGATTTTATGTTTGTTTGTTTGTTGTCTCTCTTCGCCCACCCCCGGGAAAATAATCTCCATGAGAACAAGGATTTGTCTATCTTGTTCATGGTATCACCAGCCCCTAGAACAGGGCTTGCACACTGTGGTCCCTCTACTATTTACAGAATGAATGAATGAATGAATGAATGAATGAATGAATGGCACAATCTTCTTCAGGATGGATGAAACCCCGCCCCCCAAATGCCCATCATTCAGCTGGGGCCCTAACCTGCACATTCTCCTCCCACTTTTATCCAGGACAAGTCTCTTCAGAAGTTCAAAGGGCTCCTCACCTGGCCACACAAGCCAGGACCCAATCCTCAGCCTGCAGCAGAATAAGAATAATTTCAAATGGAAATGCGCTCCAGGGCACCATGGGGTGGGGGAGGCAAGAGTGTCTGCAGCAGCATTTTCTCCCACCCCCACATCCAGAGGAGGTCCTCCCCTGGGCCTGCCAGGGTGCCCCAGGAAACGGCTCTCTGTGGAGCAACCAGCACTAAGCCTCTGCCGCAGGGGTAGCAGCCCGCCTCTGCGGCAGAGGCCCCCAACCTTTCTGGGGGAAGGAGGTAAGGCTTTGCTCCCCCGTCATGGTCTGGTGAACCTGAACATGGACAGCCGTTGTGGGGTTGAGGGGCAGAGGGAGGGCAGAAGCTGCTGGGTCCCATCTGCCCAGGCAGAAATCACAAAACATAGCCCCGCCTGCCCAGGTCCCTGTGCCCACCACCTACGCTGGTATCGAGTCCAGGGTGTAAGGAAGGTTTCAGGAGGAGCTGGCACATGAGTGCCCATCCCCTCCCTGACACCCAACCCCCTCCATGTGTCCTTGAGACCCTTCACCAGTAAATCCACAGTCCTCAGCCCAGTTCACTGCATGTCACAGAGCAGGGGGAAACTATCTTCACTATAGTCCTGGTTTTTCCACTAATAAATTGGGCATATTAACCTCTTTGCACTGCGGTTCTCTTATCCAGCTGTTGGACGCTATCGCAGATGCCCTTCCCAAGGTTGCCCGCAGCCTCCAGGCTTGACTTCTCCATGTTTTATGGTCCTCTCAACTGCTACCACTCCCCACCCCGCGTCTTCTGTCCCCTGTTGCTTCTTCCCAGAATGTATTCCTCCTGAAGTCTTAATTATTTGATCATTTTTTACCAAATTTTTGGGTTCCCCTACCCAATGTACTCTCAAGAGAGAAGGTTCTTTCTCCGTCTTGTTCATCAAAATAACTCCAGGCTTAAGAGGGGGACTGGCCCAGGGAAGTTACTTGAAGATTGGTCTCAGCAAACTTAAGAGTGAAAATCTAAAAAATCAAAAGGCACGGTGTCTTGGGAACAGTGTCACTGAACTAGGAGGGCAGTAAAGGGAAGTCCCGTGATCACAGCTGTGCAGCCGTTGGTCTAAGCCCGAGCAAGAGTAAGAATCTAGAAGGGTTTCTGGCAGGACAAAAACGCAGGCTCCATGTGAGAGAATATGAAATTGAAATGCTAAATAATCTTGAGGGTTGGAAGGCACATTATTCTTCCGTCAATAAGAAAAAGAAAGGCAATCAGAAACTCCAGGAAAAACAAAAGGTTACTGTAAAATGTATTGAATTCATTATGAAACAGTTTTATCTGTGGCACAATTTAGATCAATGGGATATTATAAGAACAGGGAAAAACCCATCTGGCCTTGCTGCGGAGACCATTCCCTTTGGGTGGCCAAGGGTCGGGACAGCAGACCAACAGAACAGGAGGTGCAATCTGAGCATATAATTTGGCTCTGAGGAGAACTGTATTTACTCAATAACAACTAATAACATTTGTTGAGTACCTAATGTGACAGACAAGGTTTTTAAATGCTTTGCATGTAATATTTAATCCTCCCAACTCTCTAAGGTACATATTATCATTATTCCTGTTTTACAGGTGAGAACAATGAGGCATGGCATATTGAACAAGTTCTCTGAGGTCACATGGCTAGAGGAAGAGCTGAATTCACACCTGGGCCTGAGAGATGCACAGGTGCACTCTCCAGGGCCGGCCCTAGAGGTTGGGCCATTCAACCTTCAGGCTCCAACCCTTCTTGCCAAGAACCATAGGATACCACGTGCTTACATGTGTATGCACAAACACACACGCACTCCCGGGAGCCAGGATGCCAAATCACAGAGCAGCAGTACAGCTAGTCCAGGCTCGGTAGCCAGGGTAGAAGGGCCAGAGCAGGGTCTTACCTTCCTGCAGTCCTTGCAGAACACCGACGAGCCGCCCAGGAAGCCGGGCACCTCCCCACAGAGCAGACACTGGGAGAGGCCATTCCCCATCACGTTGCGCCTCATGGTGTCCAGCCGCTCCACCAGCCTCCTGCAGCACAGGACACAGAGTCAGATGGAATATGCTTCCTGTCCCCAGCCCAGCCACTGCCGGGACATGGCTGCCACGAGGCCCCACGCTACACCAAGCCCCGCATGCTGTTCCCTCACCTGGGGTACTGTTCCCCACCTCACCTCTTTCCCTGGCTATAACTCCTAATCATTTATTTACTCACCAATATTAATTGAACATCTATTATGTGCCAGACACTGAGAATATTGTAGTGAACAAGCCAGAGACAGACATGGTCCTGCTCTCACGGAATGTATGTTCGATAAAGGGAGAAAGTGCAGAAACAAGCCAACAAGCAAACTGATAAAGTAAGTGGGCGGGGGAGGGAGACACATGGGGGATGGGGGCATGTTAGGGGGGATTGGTGGGGCCTTGATGAGGAGATCTGAGCTGAGAGCTAAAGGATGACAGGGACCAAACCATACGAAGGGCTAGGAGAGGAAGCATTCTTGGCGGAGGGAACCTGGAACGTTCCGGGTGAGAAAGGGCCTGGCACATTAGAATCAGAAGGCCGCGTGGCTGCTGCTCCATGAGCACCTGGGAGGGAGCCTGGGTACAGGTGGCTGGAGGCCTGAGGAGGGCCGGACTACATGGGTTTTGCAGGTCACAAAATGGAGTTTGGATTATTCTCCAAGATCAAGAAGCTACTGAGGAGTTTTGTGTTTGTTTTTTTTTTTTAATTTTTTTAAAGATTTTATTTATTTATCTTTAGAGGGAAAGGGAAGGAGAGAGGGAGGAAATTTCAAAGTGTGGTTGCCTCTCATGTATCCCCTGCCAGGAACTGGCCTGCAACCCAGGCATGTGCCCTGACTGGGAATCGAACCACAATCCTTTGGTTCGCAGGCCCGCACTCAATCCACTGAGCTACACTAGCCAGGGCTACTGAGGAGTTTTAAGTAGAGGAATGATTTGAGCCAAATGATATTTTTAAATCCCACTCAGGATTAGAGGGATAGTGGAGGTGAGGAAGGCGGCAGCGGGGGGGGGGGGGAGGCCCAGGGAAGGGGGACAGAGGCTGGGGTGGGCCACATTTCCAAGGCAGCCTTGATGGATCTGGGGGGAGGAGAGGTAAAAAAGATCCAGGATGACGCAGAGGACTTTGGTTTGAGCAACTGGGCAGATGAAGAGGCTGGAGAAGAAAGAAAAAGAGCCCATCCAGGAGCCTCCCCTGAATGCCACCAAGCCTAGGGTAGGTGCCTCTGCTCGGGGTCCCACAGCTCCTCAGTCCACCATGACCCCCATTTCATGACAACTTATGATGCAACACTATGACCTCCACGAAATTGGCGGCCACTTCTGTTCTGTTGGCAGCAGTATCTCCAGTGGCCAGTGGCCACTCAGCGAAAATTCTTGAATGAATGGAGTGGGGTTACATTATCTCCTCTAGTTGTCCAACCCCCACCCCCAAGTGAGTAGGACCCCAACCGGCCAGGGCAATAATGTCTGACTTTTTTGAATGATCATATATTTAATAGAAAAAGATAAATAGCCTTAGCTGGTGTGGCTCAGTGGGTTGAGTGCTGGCCTGCAAACCAAAGGGTCACAGGTTTGATTCCCAGTCAGGGCACATGCCTGGGTTGCCAGCCAGGTCCCCAGCTGGGGGCATGTGAGAGGCAACCATGTATTAATGTTTCTCTTCCTCTCTTTCTCTCTTCCTTTCTTTAAAAGTAAATAAATCTTAAAAAAAGAAAGACAGAAAGAGATAAATAGAAGAAGCATAAGGAAATCAGCATCAGATTAATTCCTGCCTGAGGCAATGAATGCAGTACATTTGGTTTTCCCACTTGTGCTTTTCTATGTTTTTCAGATTTTTGAGGAAATATGAATTGCTTTTGTAGCTCAATTGGTTGGAGCACTGTCCCGATGCACCAAGGTTGCAGGTTCGATCCTTGATCAGGGCAGATGGAAGAATAACCAATGAATGAATGACTAAATGGAACAACAAACTGATGTTTCTCTTTCTCAAATCAATAAATCAAATTTTTTAAAAAAGAAAAAAAAGACCCAACAAAGCTGTCTGAAATCTGTTGTTGTAGTCAGCTCTGGATGTCAGGCCAGGAGAAGAGCTTAGAACAAGCTGGAGAGCATCTCCTGTTGGAGTCTCACTTGGGACGATCCAGGTTCAGCCTTCACTTAAATCCCTCACTGCTGGACCACAGCTGACCCTTACATGTGCAGAGCTGAACAGACCCTAACACATTTCACCACACTCGCTCACCCTCTACAGCCTGGGGCCCACACATCAGCCGCTGTCCCCACCTTACAGATGGTATATTGAGGCTTTGATGGGCTGGGTTATGTGTCTGCACTCAGGGGTGTTCAAGCAGAGCTGACTCTCTCCCAGAAGTGAAAACCCAGCCCTAGGACGAGGGTGGCAGACTCCCAGCCCACTGCTCTGGCACTAGGTGCCCTTGTTCTCCTCTCACCGACCTGCTCCGGACCTGGCCTGGAGCAGCCCTTACCCGATCCTCTGCTGCTCCATGACATCAAGCTGCTCAGCCCTCTGGATGACCTGCAGGATGGCCTCCACCTCGGCCGGGCTGAGGCCCTGGCTCTTCCTCTGCTTCTCTGTCTGGTAGGTGTGCACAGACCAGCCTGTCTGCAGCCTCGAGAGAGAACAACATAGGCCTTGAGGCCACCCCAGGGCAACCCCCAACCCCATCATATCCACGAAATGCCTGGCTGCTGTGTGTCATGGAACAGGGCAGACGCCGGGCTCCATGCGCCAGCTCCGCCACCCACCAGCTACTGGGACTCGAGAGGATGGCAGTGCCACCTTAGCTCCCCGGGAGGCAGGAACACGGAACGCACCCCCTGTGCAAATGGAGAAGGCTACCACCACGGCGCGTGAGGTGTTGCAGGAGAAGACCAGAGGATGATCAGGACAAGAATAAAAACCCACATCTGAGTCATAGAAGAAAGTGAGATGGAGTTTACCATGGACAAGGAAAGAACTGTAATTGGGTTTAAAAAAATCTCGAGGATTAAAGGAGACTGACAGCATTTTGAAAGCAGAGGGTGCAAGGGCAGGAGGGTAACTGAGCTGCAGGAGAGGAGAGGTGGCCAGGGCAGGCAGGAGGAGCGGTGGGCTGGGGCCTGGGGCCCTGTGGCTGTGACCAGGGTCTGAGGGGATGGACTCAAACCCTTTCTGTTTTTCTGGATGGTGAGAGAGTGGCAGCAGCAGGCCAAGCCCCAGGCTGCCTGCCCTGGGTCCCGGCTCCTCCGAGACATTCTGTGCCAGGTGCTAGGGGCAAGGTGGTGAAGTCACCACCTTGAAGAACTTCAGTGTGCTGGGGAGACAGAGGCCCAATCAATTACACAATATTCATTTAATGAGAAATTATAAGAGCTATTCACTAAATGCACGCTTACTGAGCATCCACCCACTGTGATGCCAGGCCCACAAGGGGCTGGGGCCATGCTGTGGGGGAAACATGCAGGCAGGTGTCGGGAGGATGGGTAAATAAGGGGAACTGACTCGGTTGGTCAGAGGCAGGAGGGCACAGCACCAGCACCACCAGCTGTTCCAGGGGGCTCAGCTCCAACTCAGCTCACACGGGGCCAAGGGCCTGCCTGATGCTCTGTAGGCCCCTCCCACTAGGCCTTGTGCCGTTCTGCAAGGCAGGATTCCCGACTTCTCAGAGAGAGCTCCCATCTAAGGCAGCAGACAGCCTGCCAGGCGCCCCCAGGGCATCCTCTCAGCCGCCTTTCCTGCCTCCATCTGACCACCCACTAGGCTTCCCAAGTGACTCCTTCCCCGGCTCCCCACCACTGTCCCATCAGGCCCCACTCCCACTTTCAGCAGTGGCTGCTACTGAGCATCGTGTTCCCCTGCAGTAACCCTCCACACAGCCAGCGCAGGCCAAACAAGCTGCTAGATGCAGACGGGCTGCAGCCTGCGGAGAAACACCTTAAATGGTGCCCAGCACCCATCTGTATGCCCCCCAGAGGCACCCTCCTCCCTCAGCTCCCCTGACCTCACATGGTGTGTGTGCATTACCAACATCTGCATCTAGTGCCCCGAGTTCCAGGGTGTCTCCAGGCCTTTGCTCACTCCATGCCCTCCACCTGGGAAGCATGTCCCTCTCCTGAACCCCCTTTCCACTGGCTCACTCCTATTCTTTTACACATGATCTTCACCAGGAGGTTTTTCTTTGATCCCTTCCAAGATGGGTCTTAACCCATGTTCCATGGGAAAACTTGGAGAATCCATGCTCCAAGTTTTCATAAGGTCTAGGCATAGCTCCATCACTGAGCTTAAACTTCATTTTGAGGCAAGCTGGGGCCCTTTGTCCCCTCTCCAGAATGTGAGCCTCTGGAGGACCCAGCCCTGCCCCATCTGGCCTCTGATGTCTTTCCTTTATGCCATTCACTGCCTCACTCACCCTGCATTTATGTCAACACTGGCCTCCTGTTAGGTCCTCTTTGCATCTGCTCCTTCTGCCTCAGGGCCTTTGCACATGCTGTTCCTTCTTCTAGGAACCCCTCCCCCATATTTCCATCTAACACTTACCCCTTCTCTAGGACTTAACATAAGTGTCACACTCTAAGCAATGCCCCACCCCATTCCCAGATTGACTTAGCACACCTTTTACCCTCACTGCCTGTGTCCCCTGTCAAAGCTCACAGGTCACCATGTGTGTAACAGGTCACTTGTACCCATCACTGCCTGAGGACAAAAGACCGCAGTGGTCTTATTCACTGCTGTGCAACCGGTGCCAGGCACACAGTAGGGGTTTGGAAAATGTCAGGTCATGGCTGGAGGAAGGACAGACCTGAGCTAGAGCCAGGGAGGGTCATTTCCACAGGCGTCCCAGAGGGACGCTTAGTGCAGTGGATAAGGGGATTCATAGTGCTCTCCTTTACAAAGCCTGGCACGACATGGAGCCTGGCACGACATGGGGTCTGGCATGACACAGAGCCTGGCACAACACGGAGCCTAGCACGACACGCCTGGCATGGCACAGGGCCTGGCACAACACGGAGCCTGGCATGACATGCCTGGCATGATACAGGGCCTGGCATGATATGGGGCTTGGCATGACACGGAGCCTGGCACTCCAAGGCAGCACACCCCAGGGAGAAGATAAAAGCATTTGCTCTTCCCAAAGGTGCGACAACAGCTTCTGGCTGCCGCTGAGCGCAAGCCAAGGCCAGGGAAAACTGAAGGAAACACTGGAAGGGCAGCAGGGGTCACACGGGGCCCTGGTACAAGAGCACAGCTCTCCCTGGCTCCTTGGACCCAGGCAGGCAGGACACCGTGGCCTTGCCTGGTGTCAGAGGAGACAGGGAGAGGGGCCAGTTCCCTCCCTGGTCTCTTCCCCTGCAGGGCTGAGCCATCCCAGTGAGAGGGACAAATGAACTACAGATCACTCAGGACTCCACTCTTCCGGGGCATTTCGGATTAATTTTTCTCGCCCCCTTTGATGTTTCAGCTCTGTGTCCCTCCAGGCTCATCACATCCAATCGCAGATTGTTTGAACTTGGTCCCATTTGTGAAATGCTGGCTCTGGTAATTGGCAAGGTTTGACAGATGAAGGGGACTCTGAGGCTGATCTGACACCAAGGACCTCCAACTCCCTGGAGAGACAGGGAGACAGGAGGGCAAGAGAAGCCTTTTCGAGCCCCTGGTCTTCAGCCAGAGGCGGACAGTAGGGAGAGACAGCCTGACCAAAGTGGAGCTGAGTGTCACCAGGATGATAGGGAACAGGACCCCAAGGGGACGAGGCTGAACCAGAGAGACCCTGACAGGAGCGTGGCGGAGCCTGGGGGCGCCCCAAGGCGGCTGTGTGTCTGGCACTGGGTGCAGCTCTGTGCTCGCTGACGTGCCTTCACTCTGTCCTGTCTGTCAGCGCCGGGCGCTCAGCTGCACCGTGGGCCTCCGGGGGCTCAGGGACACAAGATTCAGGGATGTGGGGTTTATGCTCTTAACAGGGAAGGCAAAGCAAGTGGCCTAGCTCCGTGAGGCCTGTTGTGATAGAAATAACCCAGGTGTGGGAGTCAGAAGGACCCCAGTGCGGTCCTGGCCCTGCCACTCACAAGGTAAGTGACTTGGGCAAGGAGCCCAGCCTCACTTTCCTCTCCTGAGAAACGGAGATAAATTCCACAGGCTGGTTAAATGCGTGAGTGGCCGTTCAGTGCTGGCTCAGGGCGTGGAGCATGGTGTTTCTTAGACAGGCCTTGTCTCCAAACGTGTTTCTCTGGGTCCCTGGGACTGAATCTTGCCCAAGAAAGGAGGGGAACAGGGACAGGAAGGAGGGGACCTGGCCGGGCTTCGGAGGTACTCACTTGGCTCGCAAGGCAAGCTGCCGATCGTTGGGGCAGACCCACCGATCACTGCCGCTGCCAAAGATGGTGTCAGCCATGCTTGGAGCATCCAGCCAGTGGGAGGAGTCACATCTGAGGTGAGAGGAGGAAAAAGAAAGAGCATGTCATCGGCTGGGGTGCAGATGGCAGGCAGGTCCCGCAGGCTCCACACACTGGCACTTCCAACCCATCCCCATATGTTGCCCACTGCTGCCTGGAGTCTCACCTTCAGAATCACTCCTTCAGCTAAATACTGTTCCCTCCAAGCTCTTCTTTCTAAAGGCTCATAACTCGGGGCCGGGGGGGGGCGGGCGGGTGGCAACTGCATTTTCAACTTAGCTGGCAAGGCCTGGCCTGGGGTGGGATTTGATGCCCGCTCCCTCCAAGTACAGTTGTGCTTAGCACATCACCTCGCTGGAGGGGCCTGGGTGGGTGGTGGGGGTGGGAGTATGACTAGAGAGCCCTTCTTTTTGGAGGGGACCTGAGCAGTGACCACAAGCACATGGCCGTGGCTGAAGCCAGCTGCCTTCCTCAGCTCTGCTAACATAGACTTCTCAGACTCTGCTCCCCAAGAGGTTCCACCAGAGCCAGCAATCACAGCGCTGGGGCAGGGAGGAGGGCCGGCACTCACAGCTGTGGCCGAGACTGCCACCCACACACCTGCAGGGGACACAGTGTGAGTGGCACTCTGGAAATGCTACAGAGAGGTGACCCAGCCTTGGAACTTTCTGGTGGTTTAACTTCTACGGTCTGGCATACTGGCTTTCTCTTTGCCACCAAGGAGTTGTGTCAGAGGGAGAACAAGGAGGATGAGGATGGGGAGAGAGATTTTGAGGGTATCAACCCAGAGCAAAGGTGAGGGGCTGTCCTGAGTTACCCACACTCCCCTGCTCTAATGCCATCTAGCCCAGGGGTTCTCAAACACAGAACTTCTTTCTCTTTACTCTTAAAAATTACTGAGGTTGGATCTTAGTCTTGAGTCACTTCCTAGTGGGGCCAGAGTTACCATATGACCCAGAAACTACTCCTTGGTGTGTACCCAAGGGAACTAAAAACACGTCCACGTAAAAACAGGTGCGTGAATATTCACAGCAACGTTACTCATAATAGCCAAAAACTGTCAGCAATTCAAATGTCCACCAGCTGACAAATGGATAAAGTGTGGCTTATCATACTTGGAATACTGTTTGGCCATCACGTGGATAAACCTTGAAAACATTACATTAAGTGAAAGAAGCCAGACACAAAAGACCATGTGATGTGTGGCCCCGTTTACACAAACTATTCAGAACGGCAGACCTACGGAGACAGAAGTAGCTTAGCAGTTGTCGGGCTGGGCTGGGGGGCTGACTGGGCTTGGGGCTCCTTTGGGGTGAGAATGTCCTGGAGTCGTGGTGATGGTCGCACAGCTTTGTTTGCACACCAAAACCACTGAACTGTACCCTTTAAAAGTGTGCATTTGATGGTATGGGAATCATATCTCATTAAATTGTTACAAAAATTCCTGAGTACTCCAAAGGAATATGGGCTATATCTATCAATACTTACAATATTAGATATTTAAAACAGAAAGATTTAAACTTCATTAAACTACTAAACTCATTAGATGTTCACATACTTTATAAAATAAAAACTATATTCTCAAAACAAAAACTCTTAGTGAGAATAACAGCATTGCTGTACGTTTCCGTAAGTCCGTGTAATGGTTGGCTTAACAAAAAGCAGCCGGACGGTCCTACCTGACTTTTCATTCAATCTCTTGCGAGAGCGGCTTTGTTGAGTGCACAAGGGGCCTCCGGACTCTCGCAGAAGTGCACCAAGGCTGGAGAAGAGGGGGTGTCTGAATGACCTTCCCAGCTACCTGTGGCTCCTCTCTCTCGCTTCACCGACACTCAACCGTTGGCTGTTCCTTAAAGATTAGTTCTAATGTAGCATCTGAAACCACATCAATAAACTTTTCACCTTATCTACATTTGTGAGAAAATGAGACCAAATATTTTATTATTATTATAAAATAATTTTGACCTTGTAGACCCCCTGACCTGTTGGGGACCCCCAGCCCATGGTTTGACAACAGCTGTTCCAGATCCATGTCACCCATTTCTGTGATGACCAGCAGGGGGCAGCACACAGACTGCAGCTAGGTGACCTAGGGCCCTAGCCCAGGACCTTGCCCACAGGGGTGTCTCTATCCCACTCAGCAAGCACATGCAGGCTCCTGCTTTCCACTGGGGACTGCTTTGGGAGGGAGACATGTGTGGGAGCCCCCTGGCCAGGCCCAGCATGGCGGTGCCCCTGGCCTCCAAGTTCTCCTCAGATTCAGTCTTGACCTTCTCTCACACGAGGCTAACACACACACCAGGTAAACGCAGATGGGGTAGAAAAAATGAGACTCATCAGACAACTTTACACAGGTGTCCCACTTCCAGCCTTTGGTGCACTGTGGTTTGTTTTGCTTTGTTTTAAAATTTCTGTTATCTTGTGAATAGCACTATCGCACTGCTGTGAGAGTGTGAAAAGCGTTACTCTGCTCCAAGTAAATGCTTAACATACACCGCAGCTCCGTAGCCCCATTTCTTTACTAGTATTATTTCAAAAACAGAGTGTGCCCCCTTATCTGCGGGGGACATGCTCCAAGTCCTCCAGTGGCCACACAACGCTTTTCCCTACACACGCATGCACACCTAGGGTAAAGTTTAATTCATAAATCAGGCACAGTACGGGATTAACAACAACAACAACAAGAGTAAAACAGAACAATTATATCAATGTGCTGTAATAACAGTTACGTGAATGTAGTCAATCTCTCTCAAAGTATCTCACTGCACTGCACTCACCTTTTCAGGTCAAAGGGGCACTTTCTGGCTTCTCTGTGGCTTACCCGGATTGCTAGCACCCCTACTTTTGAGCTCTGCAGCCACCACTAAGTGAAATAAGGGGGACTTGAACACTGGCACCGAGGTACTGTGATAGCAGACCTGGTAACCAGGACGGTTGCTAAGTGACTAACAGGGAGAGCGCGTCCACAGCTCAGATTCGCTGGACAAAGAGATGGTCACAGCCCAGGGGAGATAGAGCAGGATGGCAGGAGATGTTGTCACGCTACTCAGAACGGCGCACAACTGAGGACTTATGAATTGTTCATTTCAAGAATTTTCCGTTTAATGTTTTTGGACCACAGTTGACAACAGCTAACTGAAACCACAGAAAGTAAAACCGAGGGGGACCTCTGTATTCTGGGAGCTTCCAGAAATGGAAGTAAGGGTCTCCCTGGCCAGCAGAGACTACGTCCTGCGTAAACTGGGTGCCCCAGCAGCCACCTGTCATTGCCTCACAGATGCTGCCACTCCTGCTCCGGCCTGCAGGGGCCGCCACATCTCAGGCCGCCGCTCCCAGGACTGGAAGGCCTGGAGCCTCCTGGCAAACCATGGCAGCCAGGGGCCTTGAGTGTGCAGTGGCCCCTCTTCTCTGCCAGGCACCCCCACAGAGGCATGGCACACAGGAGCAGGGGTGACCACGGAAGGGAGGAGCAAGCCAGGGTGGGAAGTCCATCTTCTGCAGAATATTCTGAACCAAAAGGGTGTGGAGCTGGGCAGGGGGAGGGGGAGAAAGAAGGGGTCCTGTGCCCTCGTGCTCAGAACGTCACCTCCTTTACGGTGGGACAGGTGGGGATTCCAGAAGAAGGCAGCAGCAAACAGGCAGGCATATAACAACTCCCCAGAGCCCCAAACAAAGCACCCCAAATGAACCCCTAGGGGATGAAACCCCATTTTAACACTTTGAGTCACTTGCTAGTGCAGCCAGATTTGGGGGATGACAAGGGAACCCTTAAACTCACATTTATGGGTCCTCTGGCCCATTTGAGGGCAATTTCCTTTTTCTCTTTTTTAAAAGCCGGGGGAGGGGGAGAGTGTTTCCATACATGCCCCAGCCAGGGATCAAACCTGCTGTGTCCTGACCGGGAATCGAACCTGCAACCTTCAGGTCTATGGGGTGAGGCTTCAACCAACTGAGCCACACCAGCCGGGATGACAGAAATTTCTTTTCTTTTTTTTAAATTTAGCCAAAACAACTCTGTGATCACCCAGAGTATTCTGTTCTGTTCTTACTAAATCTAATCATTTTTTTTTCTGTTCGACAGAAAAGGGAGAGGTTAAGAAACAGAAGAGCTGACCGAGCTGACAGTTTACTAACCCTTGGCCAGTGCTGCTTTCTCTGCAGCAGGTCACTTGGTGGCTGTAAGTGCGGAGGGAGGGGTTTTGGAGCAGCGAGGAGGGTGGAGAGAAGATTCAATTAGGAGAGAAAAACCCACGAAAGTCTGGCTTTCATGCAAACTTAACTGGAAGTGCAGGAACTAGTCAGTTATCTTTCCTAGGCCTCAGTTTCCTTATTGGTACCCAAGGGAGCTGAGATGGTCTGGTTGGAGGGACTGCCCTGTGCAATTCCAATGCCTGGTTCCACCCTGCCAGGCTGCAGGAGGGAGGCACAGAGGGCAGGCAGGGGACTCGTGAAGGATCCTGGGGCAGGCAGCTGGTGGCTGCTCCGACCTGGGAGGTGGGACCTGAGCCCCTGCCCCAGCCTGACCGCCAGGTCAGGGAGGAGGAGTGCATCCCCAGCCCCCACTCCTCTCACTCCTGGAGCTGTCCTCCGCCCACACAGTGCAACCCGGGGCAGATGTGGGAGAGGACAGGCAGCCTGGGGAGCCATACTTTAGGAACTCGCCGACAAAACCAGCTTAGGTTCTACAAGCCTCTTCAGTCCGAGCCAGCTGCTAGCTCCCTGACCCATCAGCCAACCCCATCCCCGGCTTCTCACACCCCCTCGACCATGTGGCTCCTCTGCCAAACTGCTCACCACCACCCAACACTCCCCTGCTGGGCTCTGCGACCCGCCCAGTGCGGGGCTGGAGAAGGAGGGTAGGGAGGGCCCTTCCCAAGGCGCTGCCGCATCAGGCTCAGACCCTGTAAGAGCAGGTCCTTAAAACTTCCAAAGTACAGTGCCATGTGAGTTGAATATGGATATACCCTTGTATTAATAAATGTCAATGTCTTGGACAGAAATCAAATGATGAGGGAACAAAACAGAGGCTTAAAAAGCCAAGTAAAAAGCAGGGAAGGAGAACCCACACATTCACAAGGGGAAGGGTGGAATTGGCCGAGGGCCGGGAGGGGAGCAGAGGCAGCGGGCTTCATGGAAAGGGGGCTGCAGAGAGCTTGGCCTTCCTCTGTGAGCAAGGGGAGGAGGGTCACGTGGGCCAGGCCTGTCTCTGAGGCCCTTCCAGCTATGAGAGAGTCTGAGGAAGAGAGGTGTGTATGTGTGAGTTGTGTGTGTGTGTGTGTGTGAGTGGGAGTGGGAGTACGGTGCATATGTCCAGTGTATGTGAGGTACAGGGTATGATGTGTGTGTGGTATGTATGCTGTGTATGTGTGTGGTATGTATATGTGTGGTGTGCATGTGTGGTGCATGCAGTGTGTGTGCTGTGTGTGGCATGTGGTGTGTATGTATGGCATGTGCTATGTGGCATGTGTGGTGTGTGTGGTGCATATG
Source organism: Anoura caudifer (assembly GCA_004027475.1). NCBI lineage: Eukaryota > Metazoa > Chordata > Mammalia > Chiroptera > Phyllostomidae > Anoura > Anoura caudifer. The sequence goes on from PVKU01002672.1 coordinate 104,405, forward strand.
TGATATGTATGGTGTGTGGTATGTATGCGTGTGGTATATATGGTGTATGGTGTATGTAGTGTGGTGTGTGTGTTGTGTAAGTAGTATGGTGTGTGTGTGGTGTGTATGTGTGTATGTCTGTGGTGCATATCGTGTGTGGTGATGTATGTGGTGTGTGGTGTGTGTGGTATATGTAGTGTGCTCTGTGTGCGTGGTATGTGTGTGGTATGTGTGGTGTGTGCAGTGTGGTGTGTATGTGGTATGTGTGTGGTGTGTGTGCATGGTATGTGGTGTGTATGGTATGTGCGGTATATGTGTGTATGCATGTGGTGTGTGGTGTGTGTGGTATGCGTGGTGTGTGGTACATGTGTGGCATGTGTGGTATGGATATGATATGTATGGTGTGGTGTGTGTGTATGTAGTGTGGTGGGTATGTGTGTGGTGTATATGGTGTGTGTGGTGGTGTATGTGGTGTGTATAGTGTATGTAGTGGTATGTGTGTGGTATGTGTGGTATATGCAGTGTGCTGTGTATGCATGGAGTGTGGTGTGTACGTGTGTGTGCTGTGTGTGCTGTGTGTGGTGTGTGGTATGTGTGATGTGTGTGGTGTGTGTGTATGGTGTATATGGTGTGTGTGGTGGTACGTGTGGTGGTGTATGTGGTGTGTGGTCATGTGTGCGTGTGGTGTGCGTGCGGTGTGTGGTGTGCATGTAGTGTGCTGTGTGTGCATGGAGTGTGGTGTGTATGTGTGCGTGGTGTGTATGGTGTATGTGTGTGGTGTGTGTGTATGGTGTATATGGTGTGTGGTGGTACGTGTGGTGGTGTATGTGGTGTGTGTGGTATGTGTGGTGTGGTGCATGTAGTGTGGTGTGTGTGGTGTGTGTAGTGTATGCAGTGTGGTGTATGTGTGGTGTGTGTGTGGTACATATGATGTGTGTGGTGTATATGGTGTGTGTGGTGGTGTTATGTGTATGTGGTGTATGTGGTGTGTGTAGTGTATGCAGTGTGGTGTGTGGTGTGTGGGTGTGGTGTGTGTGGTTGTGTGTATGGTGTGTGTGTGTAGGTGTGTGGTGCTGGGGAAGGGAAGCCAGTCTGGATGAGGTGGATGTTCTACCTGAGACCTGACCCCAGACATCCTCCTCCTTTGAGGTGTTCCCATCTCTCCCTCCTGGTTGGACAGCGGCCCCCAGGGCCCTGCGCCCTCCTGTCTCCATCCCGGCTCAGGGTATTCAGTGAGTATCTGCTCACTGGGCTGATTTCACAGGGGATGGCCTTTCCCAGACAAGGAAGAATCCAGACAACAAGCCAGACACGCTCAGAGCGGAGACGGGCTCTCGCCGCCCTCTGGGACTTGTTCGCTCACAGGCAGTTTGTTGCTCTGCATCCCCAGGGGTGGCCAGCGCCCAGGGCTCTGCCTGACATTAGAGCCGCCTCCCCGGGAGCCCGTGTGCCCACGCAGCCCTCAGGTGGCCGGTCGTGGGGCGAGACAAGCCCATGGAAGGTGCATGTCAAATGCTTCTGAACCCTGCAGCAGGGGGCTCAGGGGGCCACGTGGGGGCAACAAGAACAGGAGTTGACTCGTGATTTCCTGAGAAAACACCTGGGGGGGGGGTGGAGGTTTGTAAGCCCAGGTAACTTTCTGGGGAAGACCTGTGAAAACAAACATTTTTACAGGAAGATCCAATTTCCACCTCCCTGAAGTCCAAAGCTCCTCTCCCTGGGCATCAGTCACTGCAGGCAAAGGCTGCAGCCGCAGCCGACTCTCCCCGCGCTCAGCCCTCACGCAGCCGCGCAGGCCGTCTCCCGGGCTCTGCGGAACAGCAGTGGGGACGACAGCCTGAGCTCACGGGCCGCCGCTCCGGATGGAGACTCTCCATATCTTATTGCATCTAATATTTGCTTTCCTATCACATTGTCTCACAGTATTAAAAGTCCTCAAAAACATGATTAACTGCAACTCGGTCTTCTGGGTACGTTTCATCGCTTCCTGTTTGGAGGCTCAGGACCACCTGCAATTCCGTGCTGTGGTGCCCGACACTGAGGTGGGCACCCTGGGAGATAAGTCTTTGTGCCTGTCTCTGGTTATTTTTGTAGGACAGATTCCCAAAGAGAAAGGAAGGGTATTTTTCTGCACATATTTTTGAGACTTTTACGACGGCAATGTTCGCAGCCCCTCAAAGCTCCCAACTGCAGGCCTCTCCGAGGTGCCCCTACAACTGCCCACTACAAAAAGATCTGCTGGAGGCAACTGCGTCCCGCTGGAATAATGTCGATTTTGTATTTTCTAAGAGCTCAAAGGCGGAAGAACTTATCTGTAAATCTCCAATAAGTTGGTTTTAATAATGCATACAGAGTTCTAATCACAAAAAAAGGCCTCCTGCCCTGGCTGGGTGGTTCAGTTGGCTGCAGCGTCATCCTGTACACCAAAAGGCTGTGAGGTCGATTCCCTTCGGGGCCTGAATGGGAGGCAACCAATCAATGCTTTTCCCTCACCCCCCACACCTTCTTCTCTCTCTAAAACCAACAAGCATATCCTCAGGTGAGGATTAAAAAAAAGAAGGCCTCCTCTCCACAAACATTTGAGTCTACTTAAAGGAAGGCTTCTCCCCACTTAACAGACTTGTGGGTTCAGAATCTGGCAAAGGGAGCACTGGCCTTAGAGCCCGCAGTGACCCCAGCGGTCAGCTAGCACCTCCGTAGCCCAAAGTTCCTCTCTACAAAGGGTGGGGTCTCCGCCTCCAGCACAGGCTCGCAGTGAGGAGGACACGAGACCAGACTCCTGTGAACGCACACACTCCTGTGAATGCCACACGGCCACCAACCCAGGAACGCACTGCTGTTCGACACCCAGCCCCCCAAAACTTGCAACTGCTTCAACGCTGCCAGCCTGCGGCAGTCTCTACGATGCACCAGACTTGGAAACAATACCTGGGGGGCAAAACCGCCTGCCCTTAGAGAAGATTATACAATACCCACCACAGAGTCTCTGCCCCACCTACCAGGGCCAGCCGGGAAGGGGACAAAGCCACTGTCCCAGGAAGGACAGCTCCCTTTCACCCACACCTTTCCCTGGTGTGGTTCTCTCTCTCACCTTCAGACCCTGGCATTTTCTGCCTCCTTGATTTTATTTCAGGGAAACTCACTGATACAACTGAGCCAATGGACCCTCTCCCCCCAGGGTGTGGTGCGGATGGACGGCCTCGTGGAAAGAGAAGAAACGATACAGGGAGAACGGCGGGTGGAACGGAAGGGCTGAAGGAAACCGCAGGGTCTAGGAGGGGACACCGCGTGCAAAGGCAAACACCAGTCGCCAGCAAGTGTGGGACCCAGAGAGAACAAAAGCACCCTTCCACCCAAGTGCGGGAAGTATTCTCCGAACCGCCGAGCCCTGATGAATGAAACGTGTGGACCAGCCAAGAGCAGCTGCCAACCCACAGACTCAGGAGCAAGACATAAATGTTGTAAACCACTGAGTTTGGGGGTGGTTGTTATGCAGCGTTATCATGGCAACAGGCAGCTCATACAAATGGCATCCCAACCCCAACCTCGTATCTGGCCAAGCCCCCTGCTGGAGCTGTTCACAGTTTGATTTTCAAACTGGTGAGCTGTGGAAAGGCCAAAAAGACCAGCTGGGGAAGCAAGCAGGAGACCCAAGAGGCAAGCTTCCCACCCACATGCCAGAGCCCTGAGCAGGGAGGTCTGGGGAAAAGCCAGGGCCTTCTCAGGTGGCCTGTGCAGGTTGGAAAAGAGGCTTCCTCCCCGCTGGCTGGTGTGGCTCAGTGGACTGAGTGCCAGCCTGTGAGCCAAAGGGTCGTCAGTTCGATTCCCAGTCAGGGCACATGCCTGGGTTGCAGGCTGGGTCCCCAGTAGGGGGAACATGAGAGGCAATCACACACTGATGTTTCTCTCCCTCTCTTTCTCCTTTCCTTCCCCTCTCTAAAAATAAATAAATAAAAAAATTTTTTTTTTAAAAAAAGAGGCTTCTGGACCCTGCATTCAATCTCCTAGGGAAGACTGGGAGACCCTTTGTCACACCTGCCCTGGGCATGGGAGGGGAGAGTGGCTGCCGGTCACCTCCTAGCTGTGCAGAGGCGGGGTGGGGAAGCAGGGAAGAGATGAGGCATCTAAGAGAGGGAGAAAAAGCAGAGACAAATATATAAAAGAATACTTGCCAGCCCGCTGCGCGCTTCGGTGCTTCCCCAGGCCTCAAAGGCACCTGGAAGAGCTGTCAGTTCTACACCCAGGTATTAATATGCCAGGGAACCCTTAGCAACAGCCCTGACATCTGCTCTGTTACTATGATACGGGAAACACGATAACAGCCGCAAGATAAGGTGAGCCCAGAGGAGGCGTGCTGGGAGGATGAAAGATGCAGACAGGAAGCCCGAGGCCTGTCTGAAACCTGAAGGGGCCCTCGGCTTGTCTGGGGCTGACTGTGCACAAGGCAGGACTCCAGGGGTTCCCGAGATGAGAGGAGCCCCAGGAAGCTACTGCCTGGCCAACGTCCCTGGAGCTCACCCTGTTGGCCACCGCAGGCACCCTGCCAGATCTGCTTCTTCAGGTGACTCTTCTTCCCCACCCCCACTTTGATCCTCCCCAGTCCTGCCCAGACGGTGGCAAAAGCTACCTCGTGGGGCTTACCTGACCCCCTCCACTTGGCAGCCGCAGAGGCCGTCCTTAAAGCCTAGGCAGGGCCATGCTTAGAAGCCCTGTTTAAAGACCCGCAGCGGCTCCCCACTGCCGAAAAACCCAGGCCGAACTCTAGGTCAGCCGTGATCAGGCCCAGACTGCCCTTCCAGTCTCACCGCCCTCCAGGAACTCGTGCTCCTGGCACCTGGACCCTGGTGCGCTCCGGCTGCTCAGCCTCATCCTAGCACGTCCCATGGATCTATCTACCTGCAGAGGCCCAGCACCACCTCAGGGAGTCTCTAGCTTCTCCTCCCTCAGCTTCCAGTTGAAACCAACCCCCTGGCCTCCCCCCAGCAGTTCAGAGGGGGACTTTGCCTCTGTTTCCCCCATGAAGACTGCAGTTCTCAGGATGCATCTTGGCATCCACGGGCTGGTTCAGTGCCCGAGACATGGCAGGTGTCTGGCACACATTCACTCACCTCCAAGGGCCCATTGCAGCCCGTGGAATAATGCCAGCCTCCCTGGCCCGGGGTTCAAGGCCCTGCGGTTCGGCCTCCCACTCCTCAGCCTGCCTTCCTCCCAGCACTGTGCAGGGCCAGGCACTAGACAGGTCTGGCCCGTGACTCCTGCCTCTGCAAAGTGGTTCACATCCTCTGCAACCACGGAAAACCTCAAAAGGACTCCAACTTGAGGAATGGTCAGCAATGGCAGAAGTGGGCTCGGTGTCAAAATGACAAATGACCTGGACAGGGCTACAGCAAGATCAGGTGCACGAAGTGGACGCAAGCGGCAGGTGCACCACCAGCACAGAACCCCGTGTGGGGAACACAGCCCGTTGTCAGAGGAGGAGGGTTTGGGGTTATGAGTGAATTTATTCCACTGATTCTCTCGCTCTCTTTTTTTAAAGTTTAGCTCTCTCTTTTTTAAAGGATTTTATTTATTTTTAGAGAGGATAAGGGAGGGAGAGAAACATCAATATGCCCTGACTGGGAATTGAACCAGTGACCCTTTGGTTCACAGGCCGGAGCTCAGTCCACTGAGCCACACCAGCCAGGGCTCCAGTGATCCTTTTCTAAGGAGGATTTAGTAAGAGTTTGACAAATGAGGGTACCCTACCTGTCCTCAGCCCTCTGCTCAGATTCCTCCTCTGGGGTGGGGCTCTCTAAGGCCCAGCAGCCCCTGCTCACATGCCTGCAGCCTTCCTCACCGGTGCCCTTGGAGGAGCAGTAGATTCTGGACACCCCGTGGCCTTTTTGTGGCATATCCCTGCTGAGTCACAGAACTAAGCATCTGCTGTTGTCCCCAGAAGGACAAGAAGCAGCTACTTTTGGCTTCATTACCCTCATGCATTCAACAAGCATGCACTGAGTGCCAGCTATGCACTAAGCATGTGCCTAGCATCCCAGTTTGCTGCAGGGTGAGCAGGGTTGATTTTTGTGCCCCCAGAAGAACTCCCGTGTGCACAGCCAGGAGGCCTGCTTAGCACGGCGGGGTCTTCTCCCCAGGAAAGTAAACCCTCGTCTAAAACACCCATTCCCGTGGACCCCAACCCCTGCCTGTCTTTCGGTCGAACTGAAATCGTTTTCTCATTTCCAGGCCAAAACGCTATGCAAAGGCTCCCACTCCTCCCCCTCTCCCTTCAAGTGCCAGTCCCCTGTTTTCAACAGCCCCGCACCCTGCCTCCATGTCCCGGAGGCACAGTTCACTTTTGTCATCTCTGGAAGGCCTAAAACAAGGCTGAAGAAGTCCCGAAGCAAGGCGATCACAGAGTTGAGGCTACAGGGTAACCAGGCTCCCCGAGTAAACCAGGAGGGCACAGGAAGGAGGGGCCTCCCAGGCGGCCGCGGGGCCCAGTGTCCCAACGGGTCATGCGATATTGTCTCCTAGGGCTTCTGAAGCAAATACCAAAGCTGGGAGGCTTAGGATAGTTCTAGAGTCTCCAAATTCAAAACCAAGAACCTGCAGGGCAGGGCTCTCCCCGAAGGATCTGGGGAGGTGTTTGTCCCAGGCTCCTCTCTCAGTTTCTGGTGTTTGCTGGCGATCCTTGGCACTCCTCGGCTTCCAGCTGTGTCACCCCAATCTCTGTCTTCATCTTCATAGGCGTTCTTCCCTCTGCAACCCCACGTGGTCATCTCCCTGTGTCTCCTGCCTTCACAGGGCCTCCTTCCCTCTGGGTCTCTCTTCTTTTTATAAGGACACTTGTCATAGAGGATTAAGATGAAAGGAGATGCCAATCGCCGACCTCATTTTAGCTAATTACATCTGCAATGCTGCTATTTCCAAATGGGGTCACATTTGGAGGTTCTGGGGGTTGGGACTTCAACATGTCCTTCTGGGGGTCACGGTTCACCCCATTCTACATGGGGAAAACAGGACCCAGAGCCTCACCCAGGGGGTGGGGGACAGCAGGCCCGGTGGTCCCCTGAGGAGGTGTGCATGGATGTTTAAGCTGTCCTAAAATGCCCCCTGGGCACCCCGGGGTGCCCAGGGCCAGGGTGGGGGTCTACACCTGAGACAAGGAGCTGTCACGGTTGATGTAAGAAAAGGATGTACAAGGACGGTCTCCTCTGTCATCGTTTCACTTGGGAGTTCTTAACAGGTAGGCTGTGAACTTGGATGGGGACAAACTGTATATTTATTTTCATTAACCCACAACTGATCTTTTCTATTTCCTTTATCTAAGAATATCAGCAACACACCACAGTATTATTAGAACCTGTGCCTGGGTCATCCATAGAATCTCAGCTATTTTTATATCACAATGTAGAGTTGCAGATAGGTCGAAATATTTTTTATGCTCAACACTACCTTTAAGTTATAATAGTTACAAGACCTACCACAAGGCTGTTTATGTAAAGCTTCGATGAAGAAGCACACAGCCACGGCTGGGTGACTCAGCTGGTTAGAGCATCATCCTGATACGCCAAGGTTGTGGGTTCGATCTCTGGTCAGAGCACATACAAGAATCAACCAATGAATGCATAAATAGCCGGAACAAGGTATGAATTTTCTCTCTCTCTTTCTTCCTTCCTCTTGCTCATTCTAAAATCAATCAATTAAAAAAAAAAAAAAAAGAAGTACACAGATCACTATAGCAAAAGTTTGTTTTTAAAAAAATCTATCCTGATCAACTACGAGTCGATGTAATTGGTTTCCTTCGGAACCTGTTTGTGCACTTAAAATCCTTATTTTGAGAAATGTTCCATAAGATTCGCCAGGCTCTAAAAATTAAAAAGGAGGTGGGTCTCCAGCACAAAAAAGGAACAGGAGGTGGAATTAGAGCCTGACAGAAAGGTTATCAGAATGAAATCAAGCCTTCGTGGTTAGCAGGCGTCCAAGCCCTGGGGATTCTCCACTCAGAAAATGTCTAACCCTCCGGGGGCTGCAGGCACCTGGCTGGGGACCTGCAGCAAGGGGTGCTAATGCTGTGTCTTTAGTGCAGAAACACAAGCCTGCATCCATGCACGCGATTTGTGTGTGTCTGGAAAGTTCCAGGCAAACAGGATTTTTGTAAAGGAAATCTGATTTTAGATCACACGTGAGCTATTTGTTGGAGGAGCCCAAGAGAAAACTCTATGAAGCAGAGAAGCCTCTGGAAGGAAAGCAGACCCATCCCTTCTCACCTGCTTGGTAAAGTCCCAGCTCCTCAGGTGTGCTGGCAGGGGCAGTCCTCCAGGTCCCCAGGAGCAGCGTCCCACACTCACTGCTGGCTCCCCCAGCAGCCCCCACACAGCCCCACCAGGACACCAGCCCTCAGGTGGCTCTGTGGGGCCCCACCAGGGACTCCATCCTCCTTCCGCCCGCCTCGGTGGAGCTGGGGCAGGGACCCTGGCCCTGGCTGTTTGCTTAAAGCAGCAGCCAAGGTGCCTCCCAGCTGACCTGGCCTGCTACCTGGGGACCAGCTGTCCCTGCTCATTCATGGAAACACAAACAGACGTTTCTCTGTCCCCACTCCAAGGTTAAGTGCCGCGCTGCCTGGGGCCAGCTGTCAACTTCTCTGCATACTCCCTGTTCCACTAGCAGAGGCTAAGACCCCAAACAAGTGGGGGTGCCTGTCATAAACCACCATCGTGAGGACTGCTGAGGACTCGGGCAATGGTTGGGGGGTCATCTGAGAGTGAGAAGTGGGGACCACCCCTGGAGTACTTCTTGGCACAGAGAAGATGAGCAGGGGAAAGGCCAAACAGAACCACCAGCATATTTGCCAGTAGTTTTCAAAGCTTTTAGGAGAAGCCCATAAATTAAATATGCCTGCATATGCTCAGCTTGATCCTGAGCTACCGAACTGGGAAGGGACAGCAGCCGGCTTTACTGGGCACTGCCCACCTGCCAGGTGCTTGCCCAGGGCTGCCACCTGAAGTTTATCACAATCCCAAGGGGATGGCATGACACCCTCTCTTCCAGAGAACAGGCTCAGACCCCATTCTTGGGAGGCAAAGCCACTCTCTCAAAGCCACACAGCTGCCCCTGGCCCTCAGTTTGGCCCCACTGACTGAGCTGAGCCCAGGGACTTTCCATCACCCTCTCTGCTCCAAGGAGCCCTGGTTTCAGCATTTGGTGTCCGGTGAAAGCAACAGACCAGGAGGTATCCTCCAAGCGTCTCCCATGCTCCCAGAACTAGGGGAGAGCCAGGAGTTCACAGAAACTGAGACATGCAGGAATTGGCCAAGCAGCCATTCTGAGAAGGCTGGGCGATGCTGGGCCGGAGCAGCCTGCAGGGACCTTGGAGGAGGCAGGCTGTTGTGGGTTTCCTGGAGCAGGCTGCGGCGGCAATCGGAGGTACAAGGCTCACATTATGGGCAACCGTGGCCTCTACTAACCTGCTCAAGTGCTGCTGTTGTCCTACCATCCGCCCACAGAGCAGAGAGGCAAGACGGCACAGGTCTCTGGTGGCCCCTGCTCCCCACCATTCCCACTACCTGACCCAGGTGCTTCCGCAGACTTCGGCCACCCTGTGATCCCAGGTGGTTCCCCTGCCTCCAGGCTCCCCACCCAGACCTAGCCCACCCTGCCACCAGAGGGCGCTCCAAAGACCCAACTCTGTGCTTGGACACTTCCAGGTCAGGCCCCGAGTCCTCACTGGGGAATTCAGGACCATCTGCAGGCTCTATCCAATCTTGGCAAACTGTTTCCAGACGAACAAAAATACTTGGCATCATCCTCCATGTCCAAGCCTGTGCCTCCCCCAGGCAGCCCTGCCCCCACTCCAGGCCCTTTGCCCAGCCTGAAGCACACTGTTCGCTCCTGCATCCTCAGACACACTTACTCTTTACCTCCTACAGCACCTCCCAGTTTCTGGTGGTTTCTGAATGTGTCTGACTCCCCGCTGGACCAAGCGCTTCCTGAGAGCAACACAAACCAAACTTGTGCCTGGATAATACGACACATGCACTGGAATAGAATTGCAAGTTCAGAAATAAGCCCACACATCGATATCTAACTGACTTCAACAAAGGTGCTGATACCATTCAACAGGTAAAGAAGAGTCTTTTCAACAAATGGTGCCATGGAAGCTGGGCAGCCACATGCAGAAGAATGAAGATGGACCCCTTACCTCACACCGTTGGAAACATTTAATTCTTAATTCTTAAAGGATCAAAAACCTAAATGTAAGAGCTAAAACTATACAATTCTTAGAAGAAAAAACACAGGAGTAAATCTCCATGAACTCAGATTTGGAAGTGATTTCTTTGATGATTAACACCAAAAACATACACAGCAAAAGAAAAGACCAGACAAGCTGGACTCCATCGACATCAAAGCTGCACCAGATGATGTTCTCAGGAAGGTGAAAAGACAACCCAGAGAACGGAAAAAATATTTGCAAATCCGTATCTGATAAAGGCCTAAGCCTAGAATGTAGGGAAAACTCTTACAACTCCACAATAACAAGACAACACAATTAAAAAATGGGCACAACTACACATTTCTCCGAAGAAAATACAGACACGCCCAAGAGCACATGCAAAGGCGCTCAGCATCATTAGCCAGCAAGGAAATTCAAAACCACAACGAGATACCACTTCACACCTACTAGGATGGCTATAATTTTATTTTTTATTTTTATTTTAAATATATTTTATTGATTATGCTATTACAGTTGTCCCATTACCCCCCCTTCACTCCCCTCCACACTGCACACCCCCTCCCACCCATATTTCCCCCCTTTAGTTCACATTTGTGTCATACATGTAAGTTCTTTGGCTTCTACATTTCCCACACTATTCTTGCCCTCCCCCTATCTATTTTCTACCCACCGTTTATGCTACTTATTCTCTGTACCTTTTCCCCCCCTCCCCTCCTTCCACTCCCCTGTTGCTAACCCTCCATGTGATCTCCATTTCTATGGTTCTATTCCTGTTCTAGCTGTTTGCTTAGTTTGCTTTTGTTTTTGTTTTAGGTGTGGCTGTTAATGATTGTGAGTTTGCTGTCATTTTACTGTTTGTATTTTTTATCTTCTTTTTCTTAGATAAATCCCTTTAACATTTCATATAATAAGGGCTTGGTGATGATGAACTCCTTTAACTTGACCTTATCTGAGAAGCACTTTATCTTCCCTTCCATTCTAAATGAAAGCTTTGCTGGATAGAGCAATCTTGGATGTAGGTCCTTGCCTTTCATGACTTGGAATACTTCTTTCCAGCCCCTTCTTGCCTGGAAGGTCTCTATTGAGAAATCAGCTGACAATCTAATGGGAATTCCTTTGTAGGTAACTGCCTCCTTTTCTCTTGCTGCCTCTAGGATTCTCTCCTTATCTTTAATCTTGGGTAATGTAATTATGATGTGCCTTGGTGTGTTCCTCCTTGGGTCCGACTTCTTTGGGACTCTGAGCTTCCTGGGCTTCTTGGTAGTCTATTTCCTTTGCCAGATTGGGGAAGTTCTCCTTTATTATTTGTTCAAATAACTTTTCCATATGTTGCTCTTCCTCTTCCCCTTCCGGTACCCCTATAATTCAGATGTTGGGACATTTAAAGATGTCCTGGAGGTTCCTAAGCCTCTCCTCATTTTTTTGAATTCTTGTTTCTTCCTTCTTTTCTCTTTGGTTGTTTCTTTCCTCCTTGTGGTCCACACCGTTGATTTGAGTCCCAGTTTCCTTCCCATCACTATTGGTTCCCTGTACATTTTCCTTTATTTCACTTAGCATAACCTTCATTTTTCCATCTAATCTGTGAGCAAAATCAACCAATTCTGTGAGCATCCTGATTACCAGTGTTTTGAACTGTGCATCTGATAGGTTGGCTACCTCTTCGTCACTTAGTTGTATTTGTTCTGAAGCTTTGAGCTGTTCTTTTGTTTGGGCCATTTTTTTTTTTGTCTCGTAGCACCTGTTATGTAGTGAGGGGCAGAGCCTTAGGTGTTCACCAGGGCAGGGCAACACAGTCGCTGGGTTGTGACGCTGTGTGTGGAGGAGGGGTCCAGAGGGAACAATGGCGCTTGCTCTGCTCTCTCTTGGATTTCAGTCACTTCCTCCACTACCCACAAGCAAACTAGGCCCTTCTGGTACTGATTCCTGGGTGGGTGGGCTTTTGTATGTTCTAGGACCCCATGCGTCTCTCCAATGAACTCTCCTCTGTGGCCGGGAGTTTCTCCCACTGCCGCAACCTCCCACAGGTGTTTTCAATCAGAGGTTTGAGGCTTTATTTACCAGCACTGGGACCCTGGGTTATGCGGTCCATCCCGCTCCCCAGTTTCGCTTGCTTTATCTGTGCATGAATGTGGACTGCCCCGTCCGCCAGCTGCAGCCTTGCGCGCCGTGCCCCGTTCCATAATCCATCACCTCACTGGGTCTGCTAGCCACTGCTTTGCTGCGAGCTGCCCAACTCTGCTCCTCTTACTGGTCTGGATGAATGTGTCTTCTTTTACTCCTTGGTTGTCGGACTTCCATACAGTTCGATTTTCTGTCAGTTCTGATTGTTTTTTGTTTTTAAATTGATGTTGTCCTTCTTTTGGTTGTGGGAGGAGGCACAGTGTGTCTACCTACGCCTCCATCTTAGCCAGAAGTCTCTTTATTTTTAAAGACTTTATTTATTTTTAGAGAGAAAGAAAGGAAGGGAGAAAGCGAGGGAGAGAAACATCTACATGCAAGAGATACATCACTTGATTGTCTCTCACATGCCCCCAACTGGGGACCTGGCCCACAACCCAGGCATGTGCCCTGACTGGGAATGGAAACAGCGACCTTTGGGTTTGCAGGCTGGTACATAATCCACTGAGCCACACCAGCCAGGGCGGATGGCTAGAATTTAAAAAATGGAAAGTAATAAGCATTGATAAGGACATGGAAAAACTGGAACTCTTATATATTGCTGGTATGAATGTAAAGTGGTGCAGCCACTATGGAAAACACTTTGGCAGTTCCTCAAAAAGTTAAATATCAAATTACCATATGACCCCACAATTCCACTCCTAGGTATGTACCCAAAAGAAATGAAGGCAAAAACTTTTACACAAATGTTCATAGCAACACTATATACAACAGCCAAAAGGTGGAAACAACCCAAACATCCATCGACTGAGGAACGGAGAAACCACACCTGCTAAAACTGTGCAACACTATCCAACCAAAAAAAGAACGAAGCACCAATTAATGCGATGAGATGGAAGAACCTTGAAAACCTTATACTGAAAGAAGCCAGCAACAAAAGACCACACAGCATTGGATTCCATTTATACGAAAGGTCCAGAATAGGCAAAGCTACAGAGACTGGAAGGAGATCAGTGGTTGCCTGGGACTTACGGGGTGGGGGAGGGGAGGCAGGTAATAAACACCTCAAGTAGTGGGCTCCTCTTTGTGGCGACGAAAACATTCTAAAACCAGCTGTGGTGACGGTTAAACCTACGCATGAAAACCCTAAAAACCACTGAATGGTGCACTTTAAATGCACAGTATATGAATTATGTCTCAATAAAGCTGCGAAGCGCTCATGGAGCACAGCAAACACTGAACCTGGGGTCTGAGCACGGCAGCCAGGGATGGTCTCCAGGGGACAAGGAGCTGGCTGCTTACATTTTACCATCAACCCCTTATGACAGGGACAGATTAACTGCAAATTAACCTCAATTTAAAAAAAACAACAACAGATGGTACATTTGTGGAAACACTGTAGGAGAGGGGCAGGGGAAAGAGAGAAAAAGAAAGCAAATACAGTCAAAGGCTAAGAACTGCCGAATCTAGGTGAAGGGGCGATAGGCTTCGTTGCACAATCTATGGGTCCAGCTTTTCGGTGATAGTTAAAAACTTTCACGTTAACTCTCAATGGCTGAAGTGTGAACAATCTGAGCCACAAAAGAAACAACTATTGTATTGGATTATAACCCATAATAAGATAAGTATCTGTGAGCTCTTATGATATAAATAACTGAATGAATGAATGAATGAATGAATGAATAGGAGAGGGGCAGCTCTCTCTCCCAGAAGAGTCTGATTGGTAAACGTAGAGGGTGTGAAGGAACAGGAGACTCACTGTCAGACACCACTGTAACTGCCATCATGGGCCAGACCCGGGTGGACACTGAAATCAGTAGGCAAAAGTTTGCGGAGAAACAGGACATTGGCACAGTCTCCAAGCATCTTCCCCAAGATGTTTACTAATTACAAAAGAAAAAATAGTGACACTACCGGGGAGAAATGGGCAGACATCACCCTGACCAAGTGATGGAGATGAACATCACCAAGGCTGAGGCACACGGACACGCGATGTGGTCCTTCCTGAACGGGACTCACGCCACTCCCAGCAGCACCCAACCGCAACCCAACCGTGAGAACATGTCAGTCCCAAACCAAGGGCCATTCTATAGAATGCCTGGCTGGTGCTCGTCAAAAGTGCGCAGGCCATGAAAGATGAGGAAAAAATTAGAAGTGGTGTATTGTTATGTAAGGTGTGAACAGGGTCAGCAGGGGGAAGGGTACATGGGCATGCTATCATTTTTGCAACTTTTATGTAAGCCTAAAATTATTTCAAAATAAAAAGCTTTGAAAATTCTCACAGTTAAAAAGGAAACAACCCTTTATGTTAAATGTGTCCATTGTTTGTAATCACTTACACCAAGGGACGTGTGGTGTGGCATGGCGACGTGGCTCGATAGGACAGCACCTGCCAGGGCAGCCTCCTCTCCCTGCCGCAAGCTGATTCCCATCTGGGAAAGGTGAGGGGGGACTCAAGATGTGATTGTGGGTCCCCCCACCCATGGCATCTGGGCTGGAGGGAGCAGGCATGCTGAGGAAGGGGTGACAGTGTCTGCCAGGGTCTTTGCTTATCTCTGAGACAAAGGCAGGCTCCACAAAATGAAAAGGAAGACCAGCAACTTAGACCTCCACAAATGTTGTCTGTTTTATTGGCCCCGAACAACTTCAGCAAATGGAAGCCAGGGCTGACCAAGCAGGCCCCAACCCAACCCTGTCATGTGACCCTGGTGCCCTACCAAGGGGTTGACGAATACTCTTCTTCTGCCAAGTAACAAAGGGCAGTGGTTACAAGTCTGTTCTTCGGGTCACATATCTGGGGGTTACATTCTGGCTCGGAGAATCAGTAGCTCAGTGACCTCGGGCAGCTTCATTTATTTCTCTAAGCTTTAGATGCCTCATCTGTAAAATGAGTAGTTGACTCCTGCAGCTACCAGGAAGAGTCAGTCAGATTAGGGGTTCTGAGTTAGGGCAATTCTGTACCCCAAGGGGCATTTGGGGAAAGGGTGTGACTGGCTACAACCCAGGAGATAGAGGCCAGGCAGTGGCTAAACATTCCACAGTGCACAGTACAGCCCCCACATCATTAAATTATCCGTTTGGGAAGGTCAAAGTGCCAAGTCTAAAATCCCTGATTTGGATGGTAGAAGTCACACACCCAACACAGGACCTGGAACACTGCTCAGGACAGGCCTGTCACCACCACCACCATCACCGTTGTCATCACCATCACCATGGTCACCACCACCACCACTGTCACCATCACCATGATCATCGTCATCAGTATCATCAGCCTTGGAATTCTCCATCCCCAGAAGAGCACAGGGAGGGATATCAGTGAAAGTCGCTGCCCTAAACTGAACCAACAGATCATCCTTTTGGGATACAGACTACCCTCTTCCAAAATGCGCCTTCAAGCCCCCACGCTCACCTGAGGGAACTGAAGCAGCTCAGGGCAGGGAGGCAGCAGATGGGTACGGAGAGCGGCAGTGGGGGTGCCTGTGGAAAGGGTCTGAGCTGACGGTGATGAGACCAGCCAACATCCTTCCTTAACACTGAATGTGTGAGCTCTGTTGTAAGCATTTCACATGTGTTGTTCATGTTACTCTCCCAATGGCCTAAGAGGTCAGTTCATAATAGAATAATGTATCTCCCTCCCACACCCGATCATAACCACTGAACTACTGCTTCCCTGGTGGGCTCCCCAGAAAGCACAGCTCTGTCCCCAGGCAGCCACGGCGGACATGGGCGGTTCCTGGGCCTTCCCTTCCGTACTGTGGGGGGCACCCAGAGGGCACCGCTTCTGGGAGCACAGAGGCCTGGTGAGCAGAAGGAACATCTTCTGGAAGAGCAACCAGCATGAGGGGAAAGGCCACACGGCCTTCTCTAAAGGGGTGGAGGGCTTGCTGGCGAGGCCACAGCGGGAACCAATCCCAGGGCCCATGTGTAAAGCAGCCGGGAACCAGCCAGTCTAGAGCCACTGCTGGCAGGATTTTATCAACTAGGCACGTTCCCACCTCTCTGACTTTTCCTCGCTGCTACCAACAGGAGCTCCCTCAACAAAACTGGCTGCAGTTCATCCTCAGTGAAGTCAGCATGGGGACAAGCTGGGGTGTCCACATTCGCGGCCAGGCACGGAGAAGCAGCAGCCCAGGGGACATGCCGGTGGAAGGAGTGACCAAGAAGAGGCGAGTGGAACAAGTCTGGCAACAAGAAAAGTCAGAGGCGCCCGGGAAAGGCTGAGGCTAGGAAGTGGGTGCCTGCCGGGGCATGGCACACCCCCCACGCGCTCACGCCCCAGTGCACTGTGGGGACGAATGGGGTTCTAGCGGGCTGCACGGCCTCAAAGATGAGAAAACAGGGGAGACACAACTGTCACAGAGGGGCAGGGAAAGGTATGTCTGTTCCACGCTTGGTGCCGAGTGCTACACAGAATCATCTTCTTTATTTTTCCTGGCAGGTTGTAACACCCTCACTTCACAGGTGAGCAAACTAGGCTCAAAGAGGTAAATGATTTACCCAAAGTCACACAGCACCTGGCAAAGCCCAGGACTTGAACTCCAAGCCTGAACTCTTAATCTCAAGGATACCCCAATTTCTTGACACTACACAGAGTTACGTGTGTTTGGGGTCCTTTCCCCCAGGGATCACCCCCCCAACACACAATCTTTTTCCTTATCCTTTCAGATAAGTCAGAGACAATGAGTAAGATTCTAAATGAGGAAAATACTATTTTTTTTTTCAAAAGTAAGAAAACAAACAACCCCTTATTTTATGGGCAAAAGATCTGACTAGATCTCACCAAAGAAGATATACAGGTGACAAATAAGCATACGAAAAGGTGCTTAATATCATGTCATTAATGAATCACAATTAAGATGCAAGTGGCAAAAATCCAGAACCCGGACAATATCCAGCGCTGACAAAGATGTGGAGCATCAGGACCCGTCATTCACTGCAAAGAGGTGCCGCCACACTGGAAGGCAGCGTCTCACAAACCCGAACACACTCCTACCACACGATCCAGCAGCGCACTCCCTGGTGTTCACTCAAAGAACTGGAAACTTACGTCCACACAGAAAACATGGCACACTGATGCTCACGCCAGTTTTGTTCATCATCGCCAACTTTGGAAGCAGCCAAGATGCCCTTCAGTAGCTGGATGGATAAATAAACTATGGTGCATCCAAACAGTGAAATAAATTCAACAGTTCAACAGTAAAAATGAGCTATCAACCCATGAAAAGACATGGAGGAACCTTAAATGTGTGTCGCCAGGTGAAAGCAGCCAATCTGAGCAGCTACATACCGGATGCATCTAACCAGGATGGTCTGGAAGAGGTGAAACTATGGAGACAGGAAAAGGATCAGAGGTTTGGGGGCAGAGAGAGGGAAGGGTGAAGAGGTGGACCGCAGGGGAGCTTTAGCGCAGCAAAACCATTCTTCTGTACGATGTTGCAATGGAAGCTACATGTCCTTACACGTGTCAAAACCCATAGCACGTACAACACCGAGAACGACCCCTAATGCAAACTATGGGCTTTAGTTAACCACGATGCATCCACGCTGGCTCATTAGCGGGACCAACTGTGCCGCGTCAGTGCCGGATGCGAATAATGGGCAGCTGGGGGAGCTGAGGCGAATTCAGGATGTCTGTACTTCTCCCTCAGTTTTTCTATAAACCTAAAACTGCTTTCGAAAAAAAACTCAAACACTATCAATGCAACGGAAAAAATTGTTAATTTTCTTCTACAAAGAACCTGGTGATACCACTAATCTGACATTTGTATAATGTGTCACGCCCTTCAAAATGTTATGTGTTGATTACCGATTCAGTCTTATCATCCCCATCAGCAAATGAGAAGAGCATGTACCGTTCAGGCCTTTATTCCCTGAACATCCTGTCTGTCCCCACCACGCAGCGCTCGCAGGGACACAGCCTACTGCAGACTGCAAGGTCAACAAACACTAGCTCTCGGTTCTTTTTCCTCATCACATGCATCATGATTGCCACGCGCGCATTTATTTCTTTGTGGACTTGTTCATCTCTGTAAGGTCCACGGGGACAGGGGCCGCCTCTGTTTTCTTTGCTGTGAATACTCAGTGCGGGTTGCACATGAACAGGATGAATGTGGATGAATCAGACACGCTCTAACAAATGCAGGGACTGTACAAAGAACAGTGGGAGCAAAGCGGAGGTGCAGTTAGGATTTGTCTCTGCAGCAATCCCAGAGGGTTTCAGAGGGCAGAGTCCAGGGGAGGGCGACAAGGAAAAAGCAGGGACTTGGCAGGCATTAGGCAGGCATTCCAGGAACTGAGTCCTCCTGGTAGTCCTGCCAGAAACTAAGAGGCCTCTCGGAACTTTAGAGCTGGAAGGGAACTCTGAAGAGCTAGCTAAGGTCACAGGTAATTAGGACAGGAAGTTCCTGGGTACCAACCTAGGGCCCGAGACATCAGAGACCTGGGACCTCCTGGGAGCCCATGAACACAGCTAAGGGTACCTTCATTCTCAAGTTTTCGTGTAAGGCTAATGACAGAGAAAAGGGAACACAGACACCCCTGCCCCTCCATATGCATCCCCCACCACCCAGGACCCAGCGGTGTGGCCACACACAGCCAGCCCAAAGGCGGGAGGCCTCTGATGTCATTCTGTGCCATACACATTATTTTAACACAATGCTTTTCGCCCACCCTAAGTGATAGCTCTCAAAAGTGTCTTCCAGAAAAATTAGGTTCAGAATTATGCAAACCCTAGTTCTATGTAATAATAGCGGTAACAGAGGCTAACACTTACACAGCACCTTGCAAGCATTATAACGCAGGAAATCTCCCCACAATGCCGCTGTGTGCCGGCGTACCCCCCAATTTCACAGAGGCGCCCCGCACACTACAGGGTGCAGCCCCACACCCAGATGAGGGAAAACAGCCAGTTATTTCTCCCAAGGTGCATCTCTTGTCCACAGCCTCGCGCCGACAGAGACCACCAGCGTGTGGGGTTGGAACCGGGCTCCGCTGATTCCAACCGCACAATCGTGGGACTGGAGTTCCCCACACCCTGCTCCTCTTTCCTTACGATGGAGGGAAAACACCTTCCACAGAAGGTTTTGTCAGAGATGAGCTCTGATAACAGAGTGAGAGTACCACACACAGTGCCGGGCGCACAGTAGACCCTCCAAGGAAAAAAAGAGGGGGGAAAACCCTGGGGAAAAAATACTTTTTAAAACCAAGCCCATTCTGAACCTCTGGTGGACTCTGTACTAAAAGGAGGAAATGGGAGAGTTAAAAAAAAAAATCTGTGACCCAGATGACCGCAGGCCCCGCTGGTGAAAGAAATCGGGCCAGGGCCCTCAGCCAGGCTGCCTGGGTCAAACCTGGGGCAGGAAGCTGCACGCTTCCTCCTCCTGCAGGAACTTGATGCCTACAAGCACTGGCAGGGAGAGGGGCTTCCTGCAGCTAGCCCCACCCTCTTCCCCCAGAACATTCCACACTCAGCCAGGAGACGCCGGGAAGGGGCCCATGGGCACCTCCCTTCCAGGCCACCTCTGACCGGCAGCCTTGCCCAGCTCCCGCCGCCTCCCCACAGAGAGACCGAGGCCTGCTCACCCAGACCTGCTTCTCTGTGGTGTCTCGGCCGCCCGCCAGAGCTGGTGAGAGACAGGCTGGGGAGCTGGTAGAGGGGCTGCTGGGCCTCAGCCAGGCCCTAGTTTGGCCTCGTAAACTCTTTCCTTAGGCCCCCGACTGGTCACCTGCTTCCAGGCTGGGTGCCCACTACAAGTAAGTAGGTCTGTTCCAGGACAGCCCGTGCCACTGCCCTCCTCGAGCGTCTGCACTGGCCCCCGCCTGGGCTCTGTGCTGCTCCTTAGCTGCCATTTCCTGTAAATCAACTCTGTTTTCCTTCAACTTATTTTCAAAGGAAAATTTCTATCTCCACCATAAAGAGAAAACCATATCATCTGCCACAAACAGAAAGCAAATGAAGAAAAAGTTATGTTCTAATACACATGGAAAATACACACATAATCATTAAAATGTTTTAAATGCTTATATAATATACTTACTAATACTGTATAATATACTTAAAATCCTCTCACAATCTAAGAAATGCTGTCTTGGCACTTTATTTTTTTAAAGATTTTATTTATTTATTTTTAAAGAGAGGGGAAGGGAGGAAGAAAGAGACGGAGAGAAACATCGGTGTGAGAGAAACATCGATCGGTTGCCTCCCACACCTGCCCCAACCGGGGCCCACGCCTCACAACCTAGGCATGAGCTCCGACTGGGAATCGAACCGGTGATGTTCCTCTTTGTGGGACAACACCTGACCAACTGAGCCACACTGCTCAGGGTGGCACTTTAGTTTTGCTTCCTTCTGGCCCTTGCTTTTTCTGGTCCTGTCTCACACAGTCTTGTTCAGGTTCACCCCAAATAGCACTTGGGGGCATAGATTCTGCAGCCCCTCTTCCGGTGCCTACACATGGCATGATGTGCAATAAAAATACTTACAGAACAGAATATCCCAATGTGCTCAGTCACATTAACATGCCCCTAAGCCCATCTGCTGTCCTACTTTCTACCAAAGCACACATGTCTCCATGCTACCCCCATATCAATCCCTACCCACTGAGGACTCTCAGAGCATTGGCACAGCAAGTGTAGAAACTATCGAGGATGTGCCAGGACCCTCTCAGATCTTCTCAGACCCCCGCTGCTACTTCCTCTGAAGCAGCAGGACCCATAGCAACTGGGAGAAGTGAGTCTCCAGTCACCCATTAACCAGCCCTCCCAGCATAGAGGACACACCCTTCCCCAGGAGTTGGCCAAGTTCTGGGAAAGCCCTGCGTGAACTTGGGCCCCTGGCTCTGGAAACACAAAAGTCACCTTCCTGTCCCCTCCAAGCCAGAGACCCCCCAAACACCTACCCAGCAGCTGAGGGGAGCTTCTCCCAGGCCTGCCCCTGCTGACACCCCAGATGGGAGGAGTGGGTCACTCTCCCACCCACGAGAGTTGTGAGTTGTCCAGGCGACCCTGATGAGGATCTGAATCACTCAGATCTAAGTCAACACTGGAAAGGCCCAGCTGGAGCCAAACCAAGGCCTGGATTCCCTCTGGTGGATGGAAGCCTGGCCAAGGCCAGCCCATGGCCAGTGTGCTGGTGACCAGTTCCCCTGACAATGCAGTCTCCTGAAAGTGAACAGACACAGGGCATTTCTTATTAGAGGGAGGCCTCTGCTGGGAATGTTTGCATTCTTTTTGGTGTTATTATTATTATTATTTTTAGTGTGGCCACTTTTATGACTTTCAAAGATTTGTTAGACAGGCTACATTTCATAGGGAGATATCCAAAATATTCACTGTAGGCAGCAGACATGCATGGGACGGCAGCATCCCAAAACTCCCTGAAGCCTCAGCTGCCGGGGGTGGGACACCCACCCAATTATTGGGTGTGGCTCCCCAGGACGAAGGTAAAAGGAGGCACAGAGAACGCAACCAGTGTCATAAACAGAACCTCCCACGTGCAGCTGGAGGAGGAGGACCAGGTAATGAAGCGCGGCTTGCACCGACACCTGCTGATCATGAGAAGGAAGGGGACAAGGATCTCCCTGTTGACCTTTTCACAGTGCAAACAAGCCGATGACAGAGGAAATGTTGTAGTGATGAGAAAAACACCACCTCCGGCCACCTATCCCCCATGGAGAACAAAAGCAGGCGCTGCTGAGAGGACAGAGGGACACAGAGGTCCCAAAACTGGGTTCCATGGAGCCCAAGGGGCGTCATGTGCCTCTTTTGGGGCTGTAGCATGGAGTGGGGAGGGATAAGGAGGGGTGGTGCGTATTCCCGCCCAGCCCAGAGCAACTTAGCTGCTGCCTGCGTCGTATATATTAGACTTTCAGGGAAGATTTCACTTAAAGAAAAGGTTCTGTATTTCAAAGTGCTGAGAAGTGCCGATGTGTGATGCCGGTTGTATCAAAGAGAAGCATGTGACGTGGGTCATCTCTGAGATCTTGGAAAGCAGCCGCTGCAGAGCCTGGCGTGCAGGGAACCAGCGGGTCCTTTACCCTGAGCACGCGCTCTGCATGCAGGAGGAGCAATGGAGGAGAGGGACCTCCTCTGGCAGGCCTAGCCCAGCCACTGTGCCCTTCCCTGGCAGGCCCACAGCTGGCAAGGGCAGGGGGCAGCAAAATCACAAGGCGCCTTGGGCCAAGTCAAGCATTTAGAAAAGACACCCAAACCTGAGCAGAGATGCGGCCAAGTGCAAGCACCAGAGTCAGACCTGTGGATCCAAGGACCAAAGGCCAAAGGGATGTGACAAGTGGTGTCAGTCACGGGAGGGCACCTTGGACAAAGCCCTGGAATAATTGCAGTGGCAAGAGGCTGGCTTCCATGTGCTCCCCAGTGACCTGCAGCACAGGAAGGCTGGCTCAGTTTGGTGGTCCAGGAGGGACCAGACCTGAGGCTGTGAGGAGGCCAAGGGTGCCTGCCCTGCACAACTGAGAATAACGGGGACGCTGGGCACTGCTAGACAGATGCACCCTTCCAACTGCCCCCAGCTGCAGACAGAGGTGCAACCATGAGCAAAGGCTAGGCCTCTGCCGGCCTTCCGTAACAGACACGCATGGTCAGCCCAGCACTCCTTTCTGTGAGAATGAGGCCTCTTCCAGGCCAAGGAAATCATGCCCCGTCATTCTGGGTGGGAGAAACTGCCCCCTCCTTTCTCTTCCTCAGCATGAATGTGACTGGGGCCAACCAATTAGAACACCTCCTGGGCACGGTGACGGGGTCAGGGCTGGGTGTGTGACCCAGGCCCAGCAGTACAAGTCCTCCCGAGGCTCACATCAGAATTGCTGAAAAATACACTCTTTCCCTGTGAGAACAATGTGGGCGTGGGGTGGCCAACGGCCACCTTGCTGCCACCAGAAACAGCCTGAGAAAAGAGCAGAGCTAAGAGACAGAGGTGCACACTCCCATGGCATTGCTCACTGCTGGATCCAGCCATACCGGAACCACTGATTTGATTCCCAAGTTGCCAGGTCCACAGAGTCCCCTTTGTGCTTAAGCTAGTTTGAGTTGAGTCTCTGTGATTTACAGCCAAAGGCCCCTTGTAAGTCACCTATCCAGAAATGGGAAGGAGTAGGAATGCACCATACACGCTAACCTGAGTAAGCCTGACATTTTAACAGAAACGCTATGACCCCTGCAAGTAAGCGTCCTACTTTCATGACCTCTGTCACTTTGCAGGTTTGCACCAGCAGCAGCTTGACCCAGAGATGCCAGGGAGGTGGCCGCTGTCCTCCAGTGCTCATTCCCAGGTTGACCTTGGCTCCCCTGCAGCAGCCACATGCCCAGAGGGAGCCCCTCCACTGTGGGCTTCTTCCATGTTCCCTGGACAGTGTGGCCATCTCCCCCCTCTGTCACCACCTGTGAGCTTCTCCCTTGGCATGCACCCAGACCATCAAAGGAAGTTTATCCACTCACTCATGTGCTCAAGAATGCCTGAAGCTGTCCCAGGTCATTCCTGTCCACCTGGCTCCATCGTTCACCTCTGACTGCCCAGGCTCAGCAACCAGAATGAACGTGCCACCAAGGACGCCCTGCGTGCTGACTTGGGACCCTCCAGCACTAATTCGTGAGGAGCGTGTGCGGTGGTGGCAGCCCTCCACCCAGCATCCCCCTGCGGTCCCAGGATCACAGCAACAGGGCCCCTCTCCGCACAGTCCGGCCAGAATCCTGCCAAATGGGTTGGGACGTGAAAGTAGGTGCCAGACGGCTACATAAATGCACATGTAAGATTTGCAAGGAGAAGGCCAAAAGGAATAAACTGAATGACTTATATGTATAAAGTAAGGTCATGTAATAATTAGTATAAATAGGAAATAAAAGTTCCCTAGATAAGTGACTAAGACAAATTAGGAAAACAAATCTATGTCTGGGAAATAAAAGCAGCTCACAATTGCATGCTACCTCTGTGGTCAACACACATCCTATTTCAGAAGCAGAGCTGTGTCAGCGACAGTGTTATTCGGTGAACCAGCCACACAAAACCCCTCTGGAGAGCTGGGCCAGGCCAGCAGCAGGTGACAGGGTGGCCCGCATGGCTGGAGCCTGCCAGAGGTGGTCCCCAAGGGGTAATAGGCACGGGAGAGGTAGAAGGTAAACTGAGTCCAGGGAGCATAGGCTGTGCATCCCCCTGGGGACTGCTCCCACCACCACGGGGCCACCCTCAGGCCCACCTGATTTCCTCAGCTCTCCCCCAGCCTGCCCCTCCCTGCTGGGGCCCCTCTCACCCGGTCCCTGCTCCACTCCCAAATCTGCTGCCCTCCTTCTGCTGCCCAAATCAAGCCTGGGGGCCAAGCTCCCAGTTGGCTCAGACCCACCTTTCCTGGTATAGCTGCTCCTGCTCCCCGCTACAGCCCTAAGGGCACCCCAGGGAATCCTGTCTTCTCTCTTGTCCAACTCTGCCTCTCTGCTCTGGCTCCTGCTGCCCCCAGGGCCCCAGAGACCCCTCCCCTCCACCTCACCCTTCCAGACCTGCCCAGGGTGCTGTGCCATGAAGCCTTGTTCTCCCCTCCACTGAGGTCCCTTGGCTCCCCGCCTGTCCCTCCCTTCAGCGCTGAGTTTTCGCCACTTTATGTTCTGTTGATGTCTTTTCTGTTCTACTGGGCAGTCCACATCTGCTTCATCTTTGCACCCTGTTTATACTTTCCTTCCTTCCTTCCTTCCTTCCTTCCTTCCTTCCTTCCTTTCTTTCTTTCCACAAATATGTACTGAGCACCTATTATGCACTGGACCCTGGGCGAGGGCCAAGGATACAATGATGAACACGACAGCGGCTGTCTCTGCCACCTGGGACCTCAGGTCTTGGAGGAAGGAAACACTAAACGAATAAACAGATAAATATGGCAGCACAGCTGCAACACAGGCTCCGAGAGAAAAGTGCAGGGTGATGTGACTTGTGAGCTCTGATGAGGAGGGAGAGTCGGGGAAGGCATCTCTGAGGAAGTCAAGTTTAACTGGGACCAGAGAGGGGAGGATGCTGGGTCAGGCTCACTTTCTCAGCACGTGGTAGATGTTTGCTAAATATCTGTGGAGTGAGTGGGTGACCGTGAGGAGTCAGAAATTCCTAGCATGTCCCGTGTCCCTCCAGACAAACGTGTCCCCTCTCATTACCCTGACCAGCCACTCCACCTGGCTCCCAGAGGGGTTTGACAGCAAACGCACCTCGAACAAACGGTCAGCAGGACATGTCCACCTCTGTCACCCCTGCAGAGGTGCTCTCCACAACTTAAGGGGGCCACCCGTGACTCCCTGACACCTCCACTGCCCCCAGCGCTGGAACAGCACGCGGGCTTCGTCCATCGTGCCGGCGCCCCATCGCTGTCCTGGCCGCCTGGACCGCCAGGTCCCTCTGCCTCCGTGACTGATCAGCAGTATCCACCGCAGCAGCAGCAGCAGTAACATATGTGCCACATATTTCCTCACCACTCAGGGCCCGCAGATGACCACCCAGGCAAGAAATTTCCCTCAGATCTAATTGCCTGGAAAAGCACTCGGCGTCTGCTGTCCTTTTCATTATGGGCCACATGAACCGTGCACATAATATTTTTTCCTGCTTTGATTGCTAATTAGCTCAGAGCTAAATCTGTGGCTCAAATATAGTCAACTGTGTACAGCTCTATGGCCTGAATATGTATTTAACGCTCTCCCTGATTTTGACCTTCTAGTTAATCTGCATTTTTCCTAATCTTATTGTTATGGGCTTCTATTTAATTACATGCACATACACACAGATATACACAAACATATATAAAATATCTAAATATAATTTATCTTTTTTTTATGAATACATATTTCCATATTTTTTATGTATCCCAGCAACATTCATGTATCCTTGTGGGCATTTTGATCCCTCTAGGGAACAGGATGAGGGAAGCAGCCAAGAGATGGGTGAATGGCAGGAAAAATAAGACAGTCTTTGCCTGAAAGACCGTCACAGAGTATCACAGAGTGGGGAATGGAGTCTGGGATTAGAGATCAGAAGCCAGGCTTTCAGTCCTGGCTCTGACCAGCCACACATGGAAGGAAAAGAAAATTACCGGCACACACCCCTCCCCACGGCCAGGCAACCTGAGGTTTCCTTGACTGTGTGATGCATTTGAAACAATCTGCCCTTCTCACTGCATCTGGTTGTGAGCGAAATGAAACGGAGAGGCTCTCGACTGCTAACGAGAGGCTGGGCACCAGCCACGGGCCGCCACCCGCTGGCCTCCCCTCAGCACTGGGCACCATGTTCTGGGCAACCAGCACGCGGCCGCGGAAAAGCAGACACCAAACCACGTGGCCTCCCACACATGCTGCCAGAATTCAGAGAGAAAGGAGCCTTCAGAGGCCGCATCTGCATGCAGTGCTCTCCCTCATCCAGCTCTGATGTCTGAGAGCACTGCGACTGGAGGACTTCAATTTCCTGCTTCTCACAGCAAGAGAAACCGCCGGCCAGGATCAATCAGCTCCTCAGGACTGGAAGTGGCTGCTTGGGGCGCCGCCCCCTCCCCCGCCCCTCCCCCACTCCAGACCACAAAGTAACTGCTCGCATTACCTACCGACCAGGGGCAGAGAATGAGCTGAGGTGGAAAACAGAACGGCTGTGTGTGGTCACTGGCAGTCGGCCCTCACACCTGCCTCCCGCTGGACTTCCCAGACATCTCCTGTCCCCTCCTGTCCCCGGTCAGAGGCCCATTTATTCCACAGTCACCGGGGTTTCCAGGCACTGGAATCAGCACCACCAGCAGCTGAAAATGGGACAGTGACAGTAATTGGGATCCTTCTCCACAAGTTTTGCAGCAGGGCAGGGGCCCAGCCTTTGTTTTCTGAGGGACTAACAGAACTCACAACGATAGCAAGACTAATTCTCCATTCCACCCTATTCTGAAAGTGGAGGCGAGGGGCAAGGAGGGGGGACAGTCAGGAGGCCGTTTGTTCAAGTATCAAAATAAGGGCCCACGCAGCTTATCCCTAGGGTACAGGTGGCAAACACATGGCTGGGGGCCGAATTCCGCCCTCCACCTTGTTTTACCAGGCCAGGCACCTTGTTTGAGCTCCTTGCCCCTAGTTAAGGAGTAGTTACATTTACACATTTGGCCTTTTGAAGGTGACTGTGAGGCTGATGTGGCCCCTGGTGACAATGAGTTTGACACCCCTGCCCTAGGGGAAGACAGATCCCAGGGATGGGTTACTAGGAATGGGGAGAGGGACTCTGACATAGGGTAAGTGGCATCCCATCTGATGTTCCTCCTTCCCCTGGGCCTTACTGTAGCTGCCAGCTGCCCAGAAGCCCCAAGTTTACACTGTGACACTGTGACCAGCCCCCGTGGGCCCAGCTGACTCTGTCAGGGGTGCACCCAGCCCAAGCTGGCATGCTGAGGTCTCTCCCTTGGAAATCTGGGAGATGGACTAAGAGACTGAAGTCAACTCAAGTGCTCTCTGGCACAGAAAGATGCAAACTTAGGCAGTGAGAGAGGGGGCAATTCCGCTGGGCAGAAATGCCTGTGAAAGTGAAAGGCGGTCTTCTGTGGGTGGGGGTGGGCAAGAGGCTAAAGCAAAGACAAGGCAGAGCAAGGGCTCCTGGGATTCCCACTGGTACGCATGCTTAACTCACCCTTTCCGGGGCCTGGGCCTCTGGGAGATACTTTGTACCCCAGCAATCCATTCCCATTTTTGTTCAGTCTCTGCTGTTTGCAACCGGGCCTAGTTAGCCACAAGTCCTAGTTAGTCTGATTAATGTGCTGTCCACTTCCCTGCCGTCAACACTGCCTTCCCCCCTTAAGCAAGGAGACCTTAGCCATGCTCTGAGCCAATTAAGAACAACTTGGGGGATTCCAATCAGTACCAGTGGACAGCAGCGGTTTTGGTGCCAGGGGACCTAGGTCTGGCTCCATCTGGTGGGGTGACCTTGAATAATAACCTCCCCAACATAATCTCTCACCCTGGCTGCTGCCTGGGCCTCCCCCACATCCCTTCGGGATGCCGGCCCCACTGGCATGGGACAAGCCATGGAAATCCACCAGTGGCTTCCTACTTCCCACCGCTCTAGTGCTAAAACTAGAATCTCCGCACCACGGCCCACTCAGGGCCTCTGTACCGCCCTTCCAACACCACCCTCTCTCCCCTGGGGCCTGCAGCACCTGTACACTCCTGCCTGGGGCGTGCTCCCCCCGACCCTGCTCCCCCAAAACCTTTGCTCAATTAATTCTACTTTTTAAATCTTTTTATTAACACCATTGTTAAGATTTTATTTACAAACCATAAAATCACCATTAACAATTTTAGTGTAGTCAGAGTTAAGCAGTCACCCCCACTACCTCAGAACACTTTCATCCCCCCAAAAGAAGCCCTGTACCCACTCTCAGTCCCTCCCCACTCCTCCCAATCCCCGAACCCCTAGAAACCACGAATCTACTTTCAGCCCTACGGATTCGCATAGTCTGGACATTTCATCTTAATGGACTCATACAGTAAGTAGCCTTTTCTCATCTCCCATATTTTTTATGCTGTAATCTTTATTTCCTTCCTTCTGCTTGCTTTGGATATACCATAGTTTGTTCTCCTTTTATCTTGTTTTCTTAAGGTAGAAACTTACTGTTTGAACTTTTTCCTCTTTTGTGATATGAGCCTTTACAGCTATAAATTTTCTCCTAAGCACTACTTCTGCTGCATCCTATATATTTCAGTATGTTGTATTTTCATATACCTTACAGTATTTTCTGATTTCTCTTGTGATTGCTTCTTGACTCTTTGGTTATTTAGGAGTGTTTATTTTCCACATGCCTGTGAATTTTCCAGATTTCCTCTTACTGTTGATTTCTTCTTTTAGGGGGAAAAATTATTTATTTATTTTTTAGAGAGGGAAGGAAGGGGGAAGAGAGGGAGAGAAACATAAACATGTGGTTGCCTCTCATGGGTCCCCTACTGGGGCCCTGGCCCACCACCCAGGCACGTGCCCTGACTGGGGATCAAATCTACACCCCTTTGGTTTGCAGGTCTGTGCTCAATCCACTGAGCCACACCAGCCAGGGCAATGTTGATTTCTAATTTCTTCCCACTGCAGACAAATAACACACTTTGTATGATTTCAATCCTTTTAAATTTGCTGAGGCTCATTTGTTTTATGACCTAGCATATGGTAACGCCTAGAGAACATTTCACGTGCACTTGAGAAGATGAGTATTCTCCTGTCGCTGGGTGGAGTGCTCTGTGTCCGTGAGGTCTACTTGGCATATAGTGTTCAAGTCACCCATTTCCTTGTTGATTCTCTGCCTACCTGTTCCATCCAGCACTGAAAGTGGGACCCTAACGTCTCCAACTATTACTGTTAAATTGTGTATTTCTCCCTTCATTTCTGTTAGATTTTGCTGCATGGACTTCGGGAGCCCGTTGTTAGGTGCATGTATGTTTATAAGTGACATGTTTTTCTGATGGACTGACCCTTTCATCATCACAAAATGACCCTAGTTTGTCCAGAGTAACTATTTTTATCCTGAAGTCTATTTTATCTGATATTAGTACAGACACTTCGACTCTTAGTTACTGCTTGCACGGGTCATCTTTTCCCATCCCTTTACTTTCCACCTGTGTGTATCTTCGAATCTAAAGTGTGTTTCTTCTACGCAGCATAAAGCTGGCTGCCCCCGCCCCCCATTCTGTCAATCTCTGCCTTTTCCTTGGAGTGTTCAGTCCATTGCATGAAATGTAATTACTCATGAGATAAGATTTATGCCATTTTGCTAGTCATTTTCTGTATGTCTTTTGTATTTTTGTTCCTGTATTCTTCCATTACTGTCTTCTTTAATGTTAAATAAGTATTCCTAGCATACCATTTAAATTCACTTCTATTACATATCTTCAGTTATTTTCTCAGTGGTTGCTCTGGAGACTACAATTAACATTTTAACTTAAAACCATCAAGCTCTGCTAATGCCAACCTAACTTCAACACATACAAAAACTTCACTCTGATGTGGCTTTGTTTTTCTTTCCCTCTGTTGTGCTGCCATGTTATACTGTTACATCTTCCTACATTATAAGCCTGCCAATAGTTTTATAATTAATGCTTTATGCAGGCAGAATAAAAGGGTTACAAACAAAGTACATTTACACCTTTAAAGGTGCTCCTCATTTCTTCATGCAGATTTGAGTGACTGTCTAGTGTCCTATTTTTTCAACCTGAAGGACTCCCTTTGGTACTTCTTGTAGGGCATGTCTAGTAGCAGCAAATTCAGTTCTTATTTATCTACATTTTTAAATTGATTTTAGAGAGAGTAAGTGAGGGAGGGAGGGAGAGAGGCAGAGGAGGAGGGAGGAGGGGGGAGAGAGAGAGAGAAACATTGATTTGTTGTCCCACTGATTTATGCATTCATTGGTTGCATCTTGTATGTGCCCTGACTGGGGATCGAACTTGCAACCTTGGCGTATCAGGATGACACTCTAATCAACTGAGCCACTCAGCCAGGCCTTATCTTGAATTTTTTGAAGGATAATTTTTCTGGATATAGAATGTTTGGTTAACTTTCCTTCAGCATTTCAACTGTCATTCCAATGCCTTATTGCTTCCATGGTTTCAGATCAGAAGTCAGCTATTCATCTTAATAAGGCTCATTTGCCTAATTAAGTCTTATCCTTCAACTTTGAGAGAAGTCAATCTCTTTAGCCTACATCAAGCCCTTTCTTACATGTCCCCAGGTGCTCTGCATTTGTCCTTCATTGGCAAGTAAGTAACTAATGATGAAGTGGCTCTTTAGAGTTTCCTTCTATCACTGGTAGGTAAGTTCTGCAAGGCAAGAACCAGGCCTGCCTTATTCGGCCCTGCATTCCCAGAGGCAGCACATGCCTGGCACACAGGAGCCTTTCGAAAAACATTTACTGAGTGAAAGAATCATGCTCATCCTAAAGTAGGCTGAATCACTGGTGTCAATCTTCACCCCTTGTAATGGCATGAGACAGCCACTCTGCCAAGGCCTAGAGGTGTGCGGTGCACTTCCTGCCCCTTGGCCTGGGCTTGGTCACGTGGCTTGCATTGGTCAATGGGATGTTACGGATGTGATGTGAGCAAAGGCTTGAAATGTGCTTGTGCAAATGAGCTTGCTCTCCTGCATTACTGCTTGTCACCAAGACACAAATGGGACTTGGTGGCCCCCGGTCCAAGTGGAATAACAGATACAGGGAACAAACCTAAACCCAACTCACAGCCTGAAGCCAACCAAGGCCCACTGAGAGTGGCCTAAATCAGCCACACTTCACTGAACTCACAGGTATATGTGGGCAGAATGCTGATTGTCATATGCCAGCACATTTGGGAGGCTTTGTTACGCAGCAACATTGTGACCAAGACATATGCCCTGGCAACTTTGAAGATGGGAGAAGCACTAGGGTAGGTCTTCCATTTTGTCCCCCATATGGCCCACAGTCGGGCCCAGACTGATCCAGGTGCAGGCCAGCACCCCTCCTCCAGACTTACAGGATAAACTTCCCAGGATTCTACACTCCCACAGCTAGGATACTCACCACTAGTATCAGTCCCCCAGGGCAGCCCAGATGAATTAAGCACCTACACGGTGCCAGGTGCACAGTAGGTACTTGATAAGGCTTTGTCTTCCTCCACCCACCCTCTCACTAATTCCATCACTAGGCCTGAGAGCACACCTTCACAGGCAGAAAAATCTGCATTTTTTCCTCTGCTGTGAGGCTGGGAGCAGGGGCGATGCACCCTAACCTGTCCCAGGGGCTCACCTTCTCCCTGCCTCAACAGATCCCCCAAACTCAGGTAGAGAGGAGGGGACAGGGACACAGGCAGGCGGAGCATACCCCCTTACATTGCAACTATGATTCAATGTGTGATCTACAATTACATTTATTTATTCAAAATTTGTAACTGTCTATTTCAAAGAGAGCCTGAGGCAGCTTAGGTGCTAAATGCAATAAAAAAATAAACAACTTAAGGATCAAAGAGAAGAGAGGCCAGGCAGAAAGCAGAAAGAGGAGATGCCACCAGAAATCTGACGATTAAACTGAGCAGTGCGTCTGAGGCTTGGCTCTCCAGCAGCCGCAGAAACGAGGCAACCACGAGGGACACAGCAGTCAATACAAAATCAAAGCAGCAGCCATCCCATCCGAATGCGAAGCCCATGCGCCGGGGCTCCAGGCCGAAAGGACGGGGTCAGGCCGAACTAGGAAGACAGCAGCGCTAGCAATAACAATAACCACCACGCACGTGGCAGGCACTGTTCTAAGTGCTTTGTCCAAGACTTCTCATTGAATTTCATGACAATGAAACAGAATCTATCATTACTTCCATTTCACAGATAAGGAAACTGAGGCCCACAGGGGGAAAGCAACTTCTCAAGGCCACCGAGTGAGGACAGGGTGGAGCCAGGGTGAAAATCTGCGAGTCTGAGCCCAGAGCTCTCAGGCCCTGAACCACTAAGCAATCCACCTGCTACTCTGTTTGTGCAGGACGCACCCAAACCTTGCAGACCCTGAGCACCGAGTCTCTGGTTCTGGGCCAGCTGCAGGCCAGCCCTCTTCCCCGCTGGGGTCTCATCCCCCACATGGGGGAAGAGCTCCTATGGCAGGGTTGGGGGGGTGGGGAGGTTGCTGGCCTAGCCTGTTTCTCAGGAACCACTACCTCCGGGTGAGCCCCCTACAGACAGCCTGCCTGGATTCCCACCTGCCAAGCTCTGGACAGGCATCTTACCTTCCTCTGCCCATGAAACCTGCGCTCCCAGCCCATTCCGCTTGCCGCCCAGCCCTCTAATTCCAGCTCCTCCCGGTCTGCCTCAGTGTGCTGTCCATCCCCCATGCATGTCCCGGATTCCAACATAACACCCTCAGAGTCCGCATTCTGCATCCGTCAGCACAGCCCACCACTGAGAGTGACATACAGTGAATGTCCTCTAAGGCAACGACCCCTGAAGTGCAAACTTCTAACCCCTACTGAGCTGCTGTGTGAGCCCACACTCTGAACATGAGGCCAGCACAAGACAAGGTCAGCCTGCAGCTGAGTCCTGGCTGCCCCCCTGACCTGTCCTCTCTGCCCTGACCTCAGAGAGTAACCTGGATGCAAAGTTTCAATCCTTTAAAATCAATTTAGACTCCACAAAGGGACTCCCCCCTTCCAAGTTTCCTGCTATGCTGAACAATGATCTCAATCACCCTGCCCAGGGTGACCCCGCTCACCGCAACACGACACCCAGACCGGAAGGTGGGTTTGTGGGGAGTCTGAGGCCATCCCAGGCCACAAGATACTTTTGCGTGAAACGAGAAGAGGCACCTGCCCCCTTTAGGAAGGAGCTCCTCTTCACCTGTTTGAAAACCATCATATAAAACAGATAAGCTACAAGAGGCACTGCATTCATTTGTCAGGAAATCTCCATCGCCAGCCACACGCACTGTGTGTGCTGTGGCACCAGGGCGTCAGCCCTCGTCCACACGGTGCCTGTGTGCACCGCTCAACCCGCAAACATGACTTTGGCAGACCCAGCATGTCCACAGCGATCTGCATCTCTGGCCAAGCAAGATACCCAAAGAGGTTAGGCACCTGCTCCAAGGTACCCTTGAGACGGGGAGACTTCAGGGTGATGAACCATGTCCTGTTTGTGCTGAGCTCAAGTCAACTGTAAGAAGACCAGAGAGCGGGTGAAAGGTCTTCATGTCTAGGCTAGGGTCATCAGACCCCACGCTGTGGCTTCTGCCAATGAGGAAAACCGGCAGCAGGGTTAGAGCTGGCAGGTAGAGAAGGTCAAGGTCAGGAACCAGCTCTGGAGAAAGGCGAAGGAATGACAATGGGGAAAACACAGACAACCTGGTGGCTGCTCTGAGACGCAGCCTGGACTGATTTTGACCATTTGAGGTTAGGAAGAATTTCACATTCATCTCTGACCTTTTCTTGGTGAACTTCACCCATAGCAGCTTCCCCTTGATCAAACACTTTCTCAGACCCTGACATTAATGAGGACCGGCACTGTGACAACTCAGAGACCAGTGGAAATGGGTCATTTCCTTTCACTAATCTGCGTGGTTCAATGACATTAAAAAAGAAACCAGGAGTCCTGGGTGGTGTGGCTGTTGGTTGCAGCAACGTCTTGTAACTGAGGGTTGTGGGTTTGATCCCTGGCCGGGGTGCATGTGGGAGGCAACTGATCGAGGTTTCTCTCTCGCATTGAAGTTCCTTTCTCTCCCTTCCTCTCTCTCTAAAAGCAACAAAAAATGTCCTCAGGTGAGCATTAAAATTGAAGAAAAAAAAAGAGAGAGAATTCATTTCTTTTTTTGCTTTTCAATGAGGCCCCACTTAGAGCAGAACAGTCCAGGGTTGAGACTTCTTAGGCAGATGGTCTCTGACAGATGGCATGAAAGCACTTCGGGTCTAGCAATCGTTTTCAGATAACCGTACCGAATACCCCCCATTCAACCCCCTGTGCTCTGCAGCAAGAAGCAAGAAAAATGAACCCTGTTTCCAAAAATGAAATCCAGAAAACAATATACACTCCTACAGTTCACCTTCTAAGTTTGGCCTGTGTTCTCCATTCACTTTCCACCGGACACTGATAGAAAACTGTTCCAAAACTGGGAACTAAACTTTAAGTTGAGGGGGGGAACTCTCCCCAAGCCTAAATGTCTGAAGTAGCTTTGCTGCAAACTTTTAAAGTTCAATGCAAAGGGGTTACCTGGTTGGGGGTTCACCTTGCCAGCCCAGGAATCCAAATGTGCTAATGGGGTCATGTGAAAACTCAGCGAATTGGTGAAAGACAGTGTCTGCCCTGAGTTTCAGCACCACCGTGAGGAGCGCATGCCACTAAATTCGTGCTGCCAGTGGTTGGGAACACTGTATCCACCAGGATTCTCTGGTTGCAAGCAACAGAAACCAGGTCTGGCTGACAGAGCAGAAAGGAAGTCACTGGAAGCATAGCCGGTAGCTCAGAATGGATAAGAAGGGTGAAGACCCTGATGCAGGAGAAAGCAGAAACCCTGGTAGCTGCAAAGGTCTCCAGGTCCCATCAGCTGGCACTGTGGGAACAGTAGCTCCGACGGCCTTCCCTTCCCACCTCGCCTGGCTCCAGTTCCAGATCCCAGGACGGACAGCCCAGGTGAGGAGCCCAGCTCGGGGCGAGGCCACGTCCCTTGACCTGGGTGATGGCTACACAGCTGGCCCACTTTGTAAAAATGATCCAAGCAGTACCCTTAGGATTTGTGCATTTTTCTAAGTGAATTTCATGCTTCACTAACAGTTATGCTTAAGCTATGATCCAGCAATTCCACTCCTAAAAGAAGTAAAACATGTAAGAGAAATAATACAGGTGAGAGAAATGAAAACCTATGTTAACAAAAAGCCTTATGGCCACTCCACTTATAACAGCCAAAAACTGAAAGCAGCTCAGAGTTCAATGAACACGTGGGTGGATACACGAATTCTACATAAGTCACACAGCGGAATGCTACTCAGCAATTAAAAGGACGCAGCTACCGATACACATACAATGGGGAAGAATTTCAAACGTTACATCAAGTGGGAGGAAAAGAAGCCTTTTACAAGAGTACATACTGTACCATTCCATTATATGAAGTTCTAGGTAAAACATATATGGCAGAAAAATCAGAAGAGTGGTTAATTTGGAAGGAGTGGGGCAGGGATTGCTTGGGAAAAGGTGTGAGGGAACTTTCTGGAGTGAGGGTCGTGTTCTCTATCTTGATAGGGGGGTGGGTTGCATAGGTACACGCATTTACTTATCTGAGCTCCCTGAATGGAAAACAGAAGATTTGTGCACTTCACAATATACACATTTTACCACAAAAGAAACATAAAAAAGATTGGACTTTGGCTAATGATAAGCTTGCTGTCAAGCTCTGGCTGTTTTGTTCACCAAAAGATGCTATTAAGACAGTGAAAAATCGAGCCGCAAACTGAGAGAAGTATTCGCAACACCTCACGCGCACAGGATTAGTGCCAGAATGTGACTGTGGGCAGATCTCTTAGGAAGCAGTAATAATCTGACAGGTATGTACATGAGAAAACACAACCTGTCATAGACATGATCACCCTACAAGGTGAAGGGACTGAGAAGTACAGATCGGTGGTTACAAAACAGTCACGGGGATGTAAAGTCCGGCACAGGGAATGTGATCAATAATATTGTATTAACTATGTCCGGTGCCAGGTGGGTGCCAGAATTATCGGGATGATCACTTTGTAGATTATATAACTGTCTAATCATTATGCTGTACACCAGGAATATAAAGTAATATTGAATGTCAACTGCAACTGGAGGGAAAAAAAAACCCATGTTCAACCTTAGCAGTTAATCACTGAAATGCCGATTTTAACCACAATGAAATACCAGTTCCGACTCCCCAGCTTGGCACAAGCTAAAACTGCAGATGATACTAAATACTGGTGAGGATGGAGAGCAGCAACACTCTGACCCAGGCCAGGAGGGAATGCACTTTGCCTGGGAGTTTGGAGAACAAGAGACAAAAACAGCCTTGGACCTTATCATTCTGCTCCCAAATATCTGTCCTGGAGAAACTTACACACAGGAAGGAGGTTGGTAATAGTAAAGAGCAGAAACGACCCCAATGTTCATTTACTTGTATAAATCAACAAGTAAAAGGGATAAATGCACTGGGTACCACCGCACACAGCAGTGAAAAGGGAACTACAGCCACACGCAATCACAGGGTGAATCCCAGCAACACACACAAATGTATCCAGTGAAAATCTGGAATACAGTGTGATTCTACTTATAAAAGTTCAAAAGCATACAGTGCATTGTTTAAGGATATAAATTTATATGGTAAAGCAATGCAAAACAATAGGTTAACGATTATAACAAAATTCAGGTTAGAATTTCCCTGGGGAGAGGGGAAGAACCTGAAGAGAGAGGAAGATCCATTTAAGAAGTAAAAGCAATTTCTAAAGGGTTGCTGGTGCTCTATTTCTTAAGTTAGCTGAGCTTACGACTGCTTTATTATTCTTCTTTAAACTCTACATATATGTTTCATGTGCTCTTTTATATATATATATAGTTCACGATAATTTTAAAAAAGTCAATAACATTCTTATCTTCCAACAATATTCAGTTAAAAATAAAATGGAAGAAAAAAAATCTTATTCCCTAGCAACAAAAGCATAAAACACCCAGGAACAAACCTAACAAGAAATGTTCACAACTGCCATGAAGAACTCTATGAAACTTGCCCTGGATGGTGTGGCTCAGTGGACTGAGCACCCGCCTGCAAACCAGAAGGACACCAGCTCGATCCCCAGTCAGGGCACATGCCTGGATAGCGGGCCAGGTCCCCAATGGAGGATCTACAAGAAGCAACCACACACTGATGTTCCTCTCCATCGCTTTCTCCCTCCCTTCCCACTCCCTAAAAAATAAAAAATACAAAAAAAACTTAAAAAAAAATAAAAATCTAAAAAAAAAATTTATGAAACTTTACTGGTTTGTATAAAACAAAGATAACAGAAAAAGAGAAATGTTTATTTAAAGAAATATGGACAGACCAGATTTCTCAAGAGGAAAATTCAATACAGTTATTGTTTTATAAATTCAGTGCAAGTCCAAATTTGATTCTAATAATATTTGTAGAAAAACAATGAAATAATTATAAATATCATATAGAAGAATGAATAAATAGCCAAGTATAACCAAGGTTTTTTTTGAGAAAAAATTTGCACTGCCAGGTATTAAAATATATAAAGTCACAACAACAACCAAAAAAGTGATAGTGGAGGAAAAAAGATAGAAAAACAAACAAAAGAAAAACACAAGCCCTAGCTGGACAGCTTCATCCTGATACACCAAGGTTGTGGGTTCAACCCCCTGTCAGGGTGCATACAAGAATCAACCAATGAACGCATAAATAAGTGAAACAAAAAAATTAATGTTTCTCTCCCTCTCCCTCTAAAAATCAATAAATAAAACACAGAAAGCCTGGAAGCTAGTATATTTGCACAGTATAACAAAAGTAATATTTGAAGTCAGTTGGGGGAAGGACAGGCAGTGTCTAAGACCAAAACCTATAACCTAGTAACACCTAGTTACTGAACCTGGGAGGCTAAGGACTAAGGGAGGAGGGAGGCATTGTTTGCCTTTTGCATCTTTTGAATTTTAAACATGATGATAATGGATATTCAAAAATAAATTTAAATTTAAAATCTAGTTGGTGGCCCTGGCTAGCGTAGCTCATTGGATTGAGTGCAGGTGCGGGCTGTGAACCAAAGGGTTGTTGGTTCAATTCCCAGTCAGGGCACATGCGTGTGGGTTGCGGGCCATGTCCCCCAGTGGGGGATGCACAACAGGCAACCACACACTGATGCTTCTCTCCCTCTCTTTCTCCCTCCCTTCCCCTCTCTCTAAAAAGAAATATAATAAAATCTTTTAAAAAATAAAATAAAATCTAGCTGATGGGGAAAGAAACTAAAAGGAAAGAACTGGTCGACAAATTGGAAAGAAATAAAATCAGATACGGTCTTATCTCACACCATAAACCAAAATAAATTTCAACTGAATCAGAACTGAACATAAAAGAGAACACTGAATGAAAAAGCTGAAACCAAATAAAGAACCAGAAGGAAATATAGGTGAATATTTATCTGACCTTGGGGTGGGGAAGATCTTTTAAACCCAAAAGCAAAGGACGAGATCATAAGATGAAAGGACTTAGGGACTCTCCCGATGCTCAGGCAGCCACCAAACACTGTAGAGACTGGGTAACTTAAACAACAGATACTCACTTCTCACAGTTCTGCAGGCTGAAGTTCAAGATCAAGGTGCCAGTAGATTCGGTTCTGTGTGTGGACTCCTCCCAGCTTGCAGACAGTGGTCTTTCTGCTGTGTGTTGGCATGGCGTTTGCTTGGTGCACGCAGAGGAGAGAGTGAGGGAGCCAGCTCTCTGGTGTCTCTCCTTACTCAGGGCACTAACCCCGCCGTGAGGGCCCCACCCTCATGGCCTTACCTAACTCTAACTACCTCCAAATGCCCCATGTCCAAATAGCATCACATTTGGGTTAAAGCTTCAACATCTGAATTTTCAGAGAACACAAACATTGTTCACAATACCACATATAGATTAGAAACTTCTCTATGTTTAAAACATAATAATAGAAAAATGAACACTGAATTAAGAAAAATGTGTTACATAAGTCAACCAATTATTCTTATGGATAAGTAAACATATTAAATAAAATGTAGGTTATAAAATCATTTGTATAGAATGACCTCAATTTTTAAATATTAAACAGTGGCTACCTCTAGAAGTTGGGAATCACAGATTTTAATTTTCTTCTTTTTTTGTGTGTATTTTCTAATGCTTCCACAATGAACATGAATTACTTTTATAATTTTTTAAATGACCATTATTTTTAAAGATTTTATTTATTTATTTTTAGAGAGGGGAAGGAAAGGAGAAAGAGAAGGAGAGAAACATCACTGTATGGTTGCCCCTCGCGTGTCCCCGACTGGGGACCTGGCCCTCAACCCAGGCATGTGCCCTGACTGGGAACTGAACTGCAGACCCTTTGATTCGCAGGCCAGCACTCAGTCCACTGAGCCACACCAGCCAGGGCAGAAAAATGACTTTTTCTTAGTATATAAAATTTTTATATTTAGAATTAG
Source organism: Anoura caudifer (assembly GCA_004027475.1). Lineage (NCBI taxonomy): Eukaryota > Metazoa > Chordata > Mammalia > Chiroptera > Phyllostomidae > Anoura > Anoura caudifer. The sequence goes on from PVKU01002672.1 coordinate 144,358, forward strand.
CCAGCTGGACTCAGTTTAGATGATTCCAATTTTGTTGGCAACATCCAAAGCATCGTAGTCTGGAGCCAGTAGAACATATGCCTTCTTCTCCCCATCAGGCCTGATCAGGGTGTTGACCTTGGCCATGTCAGTGTCATACAGCTTCTTCACAGCCTGTTTGATCTGGTGCTTGTTGGCCTTGACGTCCACAATGAACACAAGTGTGTTGTCTTCTGTCTTCTTCATGGCTGACTCAGTGGTCAGGGGGAACTTGATGATGGCGTGGTGGTCAAGCTTGTTTCTCCTGGGGGCACTCTTCCAAGGAGATTGAGGATGCCTTCGGGAGCCGCAGTGTCTTAGGCCTCCTGAAGGTAGGTGACCTGAGGCTCTTCTTTTTGTGGCTGTGGATGCCTTTCAGCCCTGCTTTCTTTGCCTTCAAAGCCTTTGCCTTGGCTTCGGCTTTGGGAGGGGCAGGGGCTTCCTTCTTCGCTCTGGGCGCCATCTTCATGAAAAGGTGACCATTATTTTTAAGAAGTTTTATGTCACAGTCAAGCAACACTGGGGCAGAGTCCCATTCCGCGAAACGTTAGGGATGGTTGACGAGCCAGGTGCCCGGCCCAGCCCAGAGTCTGGAAGGCAGGATCCACATCACCCTAGGAAGGAACCCCTCAAAAAGGTGAGCACTTCTCCCCAGAGGAGGCAGGCATGACGGAGATCTTGCACCTGTGAAAAACCCTGCCCCGTGGGAAAGGGAAGGGTTTTTTTTCCCCACGGGTTGCAGCCATCTCTTATTTGAGGTGGTTGCAAAGGGACAGAACAGACTCAGAGGCAGAGGAACAGAAGCAGAGAATAGCTCAAAAGAGGGAAGAATTTCCGCCTGTGTGAGCTGTCCCTAAATGTAAACACTACACACAGCGAGTCTGCTGTCACAGCCCATCCACAACTCAGAGATGCGCTGAGGGAGGCATCTCGCTATCAGGAAGAGGGTAAGCTAGACGTTAAATTTTTTTCACCTTCACCTGAAGACACGCTTATTGATTTTAGAGAAAGGAGAAGGGAGGAGAGGGAGGGAAACATCAATGTGAGAGAGAAACATCAGTCAGTTGACTCCTGTACCTGCCCTGACCGGGCACCAAACCCTCATGTGCCCTGACTGGGAACTGAACCAGAGACCTTTCAGTTTACGTGACGATGCCCAACCGACTGAGCCACACCAGCCAGCCAGAGTTAGACATTAACTTTTAATTATGTGAGTACTTTTCCCCTTAAGAATTTAAAACAGACTGTACACTTAAAATTATTTGAGGTACATAAATTACGCATCCATGAAATTATTTTTAAAAAATAAAACAGCACAGAGAAGGCTAAATTTCCTTTTGATCACCCCTACACACACACACACACACACACACACACACACACACACACCCCTAGTCCCTGTCCCCTTCCCTAGAGACAACAGCTATTCTAGGCATGGAACGCATTTTTCTAGACCTTTCTATATGCTTTTATATGTAGGTGTATGCTATACATACCTGTATTCATATAAAGTATATACATCACATATTTATCACTTTAAAACTTGCCTTTTTCATCTTACAAGATGAATCTTAGAGATTCATCTACATTATTATATAAAGAGCTAACGAATTCTTTTTCAAGTCGCATAGTATGCCCAGGTATGAAAATGTGAGTTTACGTAACTGTCCCGCCCCCAGGGGACATCCCAACTGTGCACGCTCCATCACTGCGAACTGCCAGAGACTGTCCAGGGCTTCCACCCGCGCACATACCAGGGCTTCTCAAGGGCAGACCCTGCCTGAGAAGTAGAGTCCCTATGTCATAGGACAGATGCATTTTTTAAAAAAATTTTAAAAGATTTTATGTATTCATTTTTAGACAGAGGGGAAGGGAGGGAGAAAGAGAGGGAGAAAAACAGCAATGTGTGGTTGCCTCTCGCACACCCCCTACTGGGGACCCAGCCCGCAACCCAGGCATGTGCCCTGACTGGGAATTGAACCTGCAACCTTTGTTCCCAGGCTGATGCTTAATCCATTGAGCCACACCAGCCAGGGCCACATTTCTTATTTTAATGAGTCCTGCCAAATTGATGTCCGCAGGGATGTTCCTTTCCAAGCCTCAGCTCCCATGGCTTTATAAAATTTGACCCCTGTGACATTTCTTCTTGTCAATTACAGCCCAGCATTTTGGCTTACCTGGCATCTTCTGAGCCTTGCTTATATCCCATCACTCTTCCTCACTACTCAAATCATAGTCCAACAATGAGATGGGCTGCCCTGGTCCCTGGCAGCATCCAAGCACAGGCCAAATGGCCACCTACCCTGGCTACTCACTGAGGGGACTCTTGAATGGGGTGCAGGCCCATTTAACCCAAAGATGCTGCATCTCTGTGAAGCAAAAGATGAGGGAATGAGGAGGGGGTGCGGGCTGAACAAGAGGAAATTTTACAAACCCTGCCATGAATCTAACTGCTTGGATGGGCCAAACCCAAAGGTGAAAATGCACCAACACACAAATTAGGTATGAGTGGGGGCAGGGCAGGGAGTCAGGCAGGGCTGGGTATTGACGATCGTTCACCAGCTACGCCCACCACCAACTTCGTATTGACCCCAAACCCACCACCAACTTCGTATTGATCCCGCAATGGCCACTGCAATGCCCAACTGATTAACTGTCCATGATTTCCTGAGTGCTTTTACACCAGGAGCTAACTCCATCATCTGCGATCTTACATAAGGCACTTTCAGCAGCGTGTCAGCGCCATGGGGAAGGAGGGGCTGCTCTCCGCAGTGTTGCCTACTCCCCAGGCTGGCGCACGGTCCCTGAAATGCGCTGTTTGGCAGGTGGTGTGCTGCTGCTGGAAGGCTGAGCAGATCTGCGTGGATCTGTATTCTATCCATGTTCCGCAGTTGCTCTGGGCCAGTGTGACTTCCCACAATCAGCAGAAGGCTAGACACATCACCTCCCTTACCCCCAGGCCTCACAGCAGCAAGAAAAGGGTGACTTCACGGACTTGGCAAAACCCAACCAGCCACCTCCTAGCTCAGCAAGCTGTCCTCAAACCCAAAGGAGTGGAGGGGGCCAGGAGGACACCAGAACTGACACCGGCCCCACTCCCACATCCCCGGAGCTGTGTCCTGCCGGAACCGAGTGTCCACCCTCATGTCACCTCCCACCTCTCTCAAGAAATCTGAGACTCCAGGTGCACTGAACGGGGCCCCATGCGGGAATGGAGCGCCCGTCCTCATGGCCCGGGCGGAGCGTCACTGCTGCCTTTTCCCTCGTGCAATGAATTTCGCTGGAGGATCACACACAGAGAAGCACACAGATTAAAACCGACGAATTCGGAGGACAGGGACACACCTACGTGACCTACACCCAGATGAAGAAGCCCAACGTTGCCATCCCCCCGAGGCCCTGCTGGTGCCCGAGGGACCCGCTGCTCTGACTTCCAACACCTTGCGCTCATGTTGCCTTTTGTGCCCTTCACCGGAATGGAATCAGGCAGTGCAGGCTCTTCATCACCCGGCTCCCGTGCACAACAGGGCTTGTGTGGTTTGTCCATGTTGCTCCGTGCGGCTGTCCCTCCTCTTTCTCACTGTGTCGGGGAGTTCTATTGTGTGTCTTCACCCTAGTGTATCTGGTCATTCTACTGCCGGGGGGCGCTGGGTGACTCCCAGGTTTTCTGTTACACACAGTGCTGCCGCTATGGACATTCTAGTGCATGCACTTCACTGCAGCTCTTGCCCACCACCAGATGTAAAAAGTTGAAAACTATTGCTTTAAGCCTCAAACTTGAGAAAGCCAATCTGTTCCACCTCTCCAAATTTCCTTCCTCCCTTCCTTTTTTCTTTTTTAAAAGATTTTATTTATTTTTAGAGAAAGAGGAAGGAAGGGAGAAAGAAAGAGAGAGAAACATCAATGTGCAAGATATACATCAATCAGTTGCCTCTCGCACACCCCTACAGGGACCCAGCTGGCAGCCCAGGCATGTGCCCTGACTGGGAATCGAACTAGTGACCTTTTGGTTTGCAAGCCAGCCTCAATCTACTGAGCCACACCAGCTAGGGCTACCCTTTCTTTATTTAAACATAGTCCTTCCAATAATGTAAAGAGCATTTTTGGTCATAGAAGTTCGACTTCCTAAGACAAAAGCCCTATTCTATTCTACTCAACCTCACCGCTGTGTGTCCTTGAGCAAGCACTTAACCTCTCTGTGCATATTTCCTTACCTATAAAATAGGAATAAAAATAGTACTTCTAAGTTCACTTGGCTGAGGATTAAACATGGACATAGTGCTTACACATAGTAGGCACTCATCAACTCCCAAAGGCACCCTGTCTTTCTCAGCACCCAAGAAACCCTCATTTGAGTGGCCCCTGCCAAAATAGCTGAGCAAGGCCCTCCCCCAGGAGACAGAAACTGCAGACAAACAATTTCACCACCTCCAAATGGAGCAGAGCTGCACCGGAAAGCCGGCCGCCACCCAGGCCCACTCCCTCTCCCTCTGCCCTGCAGGCATCCGGGATGCCTGGCAGCGTGGCTGCTGTCTTTTTACCCACAGGGCACCGGATTTCACTCAAAACGTGACCTACACCAGGGGCACCCTTCTGGGTCATTATTAATGGTGTGCCAGCAGCCCAGTAACAAGTTGCAGGGACACCAACAGTGCCCAGAAATTGCTGCCTGAAAAAAAAAATGTTTTAAATGTCCATGCAAAAGAAGAGTGAAGATTATCTTTTTTTTTTGGGGGGGGGGGGTTGACAAAGATGGAAAAAGCCCCTTGAAGCATAAAGTGCAGGGACCTAAGAGCGAGAGACTGGGGCCTCGCACTACTGGTTGCCATGGCAACTGTATCACAGCAGGAACTCATTTTCATATGACAGTGACCTGGGGAGGAAAGAGGACAGCTCCTAAAGAAACTTAGTGGAACAGTCTGTTGGGGTGGGAGGATTGATTTTGTTTACCAAAAGATGCATTTAAGAGTAGCTTATGGGCCCTGAATGGTGTGGCTCAGTGGATTGAGTGCTGGCCTGTGAACTGAAAGGTCAAGGGTTTGATTCCCAGTCGGGGCACACAGGCCAGGTCTCCAGTTGGGGCAATTAATGTTCCTCTTTCTCTCTTTCTCCCTCCCTTCCCTTCTCTCTAAAAATAAATCAATAAAATCTTTTTCTTTTTAAAAAGTGCCTTATAGGACAGATATGACCTGAGGACCCCCTAGGACACAGTTGACAAACACAAATCCCACCCTCACCTTGTTTTATCCAGTGGCAGAGCCGAGCTCCACGCCCCTAGTTCAGGGCACATTTATGCAGTCCTAAAATTACATTTGGCCCTTTGAAGGCAACCAGGAGGCTGATGTGGCCCCTGGTGACAATGAGTTTGACACCCCTACCCTAGGCATTCTCTGTTGCACAACTCTTACTTAACACACACACACACACACACACACACACACACACACACATACACATGCTCGAGACTTGGCCTGTTTTGAAGGCCTTTGGGGCAGATGTCACTGGTCCCACCATTAACCATCTGTGGATGTCACAGTGTTCCTGAGTCACTGGTCTCAGCACTAACCATCTGTTCAGTGACGAAGTTCCTTCCTGGAGTCCAGCGGAGTCCCAAGCAACCCACTGACCAAGCCACCAGGACGCTGCACACCTGGGCCAGATGCCGAGAGGACCTGTAACACCCTCCCTGTCTGCTCTGCCCACCTACAAGCTGTTTAGACAGGTATGTGGATCTCTCTGGGTCAGTGTCCTCGTGGGCAGAAGGAAGACAATAATCATAGATAGCATCTACCCTCCAGGTATGGGGAAGATAACATGCAGGAGGGAACGCCTGGAATATCAGCACACGCCCTACACGTTAACAAGCACTCCATAAACAGTTGCTATGATTAAGAGCCAGAAAAGTAACTCTCACGCCCTGATCTGATTGGAAGCTAACCGCAGAGAACAAACTGTTAACTGGGGTGGCACACACTGTAACGAGTCCAGCAATAAGCCCAGCAGGAGTGCAGACCAGTGGGAACCTGGAGGGCTGAAACAGTCCAGCGGGGAGCTGGAGTCGGAACCAGATGCTGAAGGATGACGGGAGATGTTCCTGAAGGTTTGGGGGAGGGAATTCCTAAATTGGACGTCCATAGGGCACCTATCCTGGGGAGCCAGGAGAAAGGCAAGAGCCTTCAGTGACACAAAGGGACCTGCGATCAGCAGACAGACAGCTCTTACGCGCACGGTGGAATGAGAAGGCCAAGAAAGGGGCCCCCAGCACAGCTGGGAGAGGCAAAGCTTTCCCAGGGAAAGTGGATTCTGAGCTGGGTCCCAGGATAAAGGCAAGAGGGCTGGCTGGTCATGGAAGCGAAGGAAGTAGATGCCAGACAGGAAATTGGGTCTGAAGAGTGAGGCCATGTGACCAAGGCAGCCATGGAGGCAGATAAATGAGCTGGCCTTGTGTGGGAGGAAATGCCGAGCTTCTAAAGATTTCTCAGTGGAGAGGGTTCGACAACAGGGTAAGTGCAGCAGTCAGGGACTGTGAGGCTAGAGGTGATTCACTGAATGGATTGCGGGGGCTGGGGGGGATTCTAGCATCCGAGAAACCAGCTAAGTGGGTCTCTAACTCTGGCCCAAGATGTTCAAGGTCAGGGAGAGTCAAAGACACTTCAGGGAAAAATGAGTGTGGCAGAGGAGGAGGAAACCAGTGCTGAGCAAGTGAGAGCAGCTGCCCAGAAGGAGCAGGCTAGCCTTGAACGTGCTGCGTGGGGTGTCACTGGGCACCCAAGGAGCCAGAACTTTAGCTGGACCCCAGAGGGGGCGCTGCCTGAGAAGCTAACCATGGGGCCTCACGAAATGCACCAGAAAAGAGGGAAGAGGGGTCAGAAGAGGAGAAGGAAAGTGGAGAAATAAGAACAAAGACAGGAGGGAGGAGTGCCCCAGAAACCACAACAGAGGAGGCAACAAAGAGGATGCACGCACACAGGGGTCTGGGCAGATGGACAAGTGGACAAAAGAGCAGTGTTTGGAAACAAGGAGACTTTCAGGGAAGCAGTTTCAGCAAAGTGGAGGGACCGGCAGCCAGGCTGTGGAGGTTGAGGAGAGGTGTGGGGCCCAGAGGCAGGTAGCAGGTGCAGGGCCCTCCATGGGAATCTGTGACTGAGAGGGGGAAAGGAAGCTATGGCCCCATGCACGTTCATTTCCCCCCAGGAGATGGGAGGCCAGAGGACAGAGGGACATGAAGACCTGGTTAAGGGCACAGTCTCTCAAGGGGTGGGGCTGAGGAGGGGCAGGGATAGGACTGCAGCCCTGGCTCCGCCAACGTTCTTCCCAGGGTGACCAGGGACACTCCCTGACTTCTCCAGCCCTCAAATGGCTGGGAAGCCCAAAGGCTCTCAAGCAGCCTCACAGGAAACCTGCTCACTTACATAAATCGCCCTGGTCCTGAACCTCACTGAGGATGGGCTTCCCCACACAGCACCTCAACTTTACAGACATCCTCTCAACTTCCTAATCAACCTCTGGGGTGGGGGTCCTAACAGGCCACCTAGATGGGAAGATCTGGTCCTCAGCGTCTGAGCAGCCTCTGGGAGGTGGGGCTGGGGTGGGGTGGGGCGGGACCAAATTCCCAGACTTCCCAGCAGAGCGCTCCCTGCCGCCCAAGAAAGGAGGCTTCACCTTAACAGCGTCGGTGTCATGGGCACCATTGTGAGCCCATAGCCTTCATTCCTAATGCACAGGATGGATTTCCACTCTACCCGCAAACCTTCTGCCTATGCCTGAGTGGTTTTCAGGAAGACTGGAAAACAAAGCCGGGGCATGATTCTCAGACTGAGAGATGTGGGCAGGGCGAACGGAGGAATACTGTGGCCAGTGAGAAACCCCTCCACCTCGCCCTCGCACACTCCTGGGCACCTAATCATGGGAGGAAGTTCAAATACGCAGTCCTGGGCCCGCCAGAGCGCCCCACGTCAATCAACTCAACTGCAGGATCCTCACCAAAGCCCAAGCAAGGGGCAGTGGCGCGCCGGCACGGGCGGCCCCGGCAACACCCAGGACGCTCCCGCCACACGTGCGCGCCCCAGCAGGCACTAGGTAAACATCGCACTTGTTGACTCCCTCGCCCGCAGGCTCACCCCAGCGCCGCCTGGTGTCCGCCGCTACCTTCGCCAGCTCTTTCACCGCCCACTCCCCTCCCCCACTCGGCCACCCCAGCCGCCTCCACCTTGGAGCGCACGCTCCCCACAGGGCCCCCTGGCCGGGCTGCTGCCCAGACGCAAAGCGCCAACGGTCCCGGGGGCCCGGCCCAGGCGCTTGTCCGGGCCCCGCCAGCCTGGGGCTCGCCTCCTCCTCGGGCGCAAAGAGCTCCCAGTTTCCGTTCGCCGCGCTAGGGCCGCCCTGTGCGCCCTTTCAGCCCCCACCACAGGTCCAAACGCACTCCCCAGCCCTAGGAGACTGGGCCCCGAAAGGGTTGAGGGGGTTGGCCCCACTTTAGCCAGACTTACCTGCAGGTTCGGCCCAGCCGCCCGGCGCGCTCCCTGGCTGCCCTCTGGCGGCGGCCGCAGGGACCTAGGCGCCCGCCCCGCCCCGCCCCGCCCCGCCCTTCTCCCACCTGGAACCTGTTGCCGCCAGCCGGAGAACCCTGGCCTCTGGTCACCTGGTAGGCGGGGCCCCTCTGAGCGAATATCCTGGGCACGGAACGGGTTGCGAAGCCTCTATTTATAATTGGATACCAAACATCACTATCTTTTCCCTAAGCAGCATCGAGTCCTTACTTTCCAGCACTACAAGATCCTCAAGACTCATTTGTGTATTTTCTGCACTAGTCCTAAAATCGGCCATTTCTTGAGGAGCCCGCTTCCTTTTATTGGGGAATAAAATTAGAAACCAAGATCTGGGGGCTCAGTCTTCTCTCTGCTATTGGACCCACTGCGTTTTATCATTAATGACCTACAGCAGGCCAAAGAAAGGTCTAGGTTCTGTAGTCACCTGAGGGCTTGTTAAATATGCAGAGACACAGGTTCTTGCATTGAGTCTGGAGGTGGGGCCTGGAATCACTTTCAACATGTCCTCCCAAGGATTAGGATTCGCTCCAAGGCTGACCTTTCAGAAGGACCGGAAGTCCACAGTCAGAATGCCCCCAGGGGAGAATCTGTATCTGTTCTCTTTCCACAGGTGCCAACCCGATCCCATGTTGCCTTTGGTTCTTTTTTTGACCGTGTGAGCACATCAGAACAAACATACTGCTCATATCTGAGCCTCTAACAACCTCAGGAGGAGCAGCCGTTGTCTTCTACCTTTCTTCTGACAAAGACTCGCTCCCCTGCCAAATTTTAGTCGGTTTCTCTGAGACCACTTCTTGACTAGGCTTCAGCCTTGGCCTATGATAACTGCAACTCTCAACACAAACGATTTTGTCCATCCCTCAACACAGAGGCTTGAAAGAAATAATCTAACACTGTTTCTAGCAGCCTAAAGCCACAGTGTCCTTGTGATGACCTCGAGTTCCTATCTGAAAACAACTCAAAGCTTTCAAAAAAATTTACCATTTGTTCCAGCCAACCTTTGCCGGTAGGCCTGTGATTCCTGTATGTGCCCTGACTGGGGATTGAACCCACAACCCTGGCACATCAGGACCATGCTCCAAGCAACTGACCTACCTGGCCAGGCCTCATTCTTCCTTTTTTAAAATTCTTATTTATTTATTTTTTTAGAGAGAGGGGAAAGGAAGAAGAAAGAGGGAGAGAACCATCAATGTGTGTTTGCCTCTCAAGCGCCCCCCACTGGGGGCCTGACCTGCAATCCAGGCATGTGCCCTGACCAAGAATCCACTCTGTGATCCTTTGGTTCACAGACAGGTGCTCAATCCGCTGAGCCACACCAGCTGAGGCTCAGTCTCCCTTTAAAAGGGCAAGTAACTTCTACACAGATCAGAATCAAGCTCAGTTCTATACGAAAGTCTCTTTCCACCACTGCAGTGGTACTGAATACCATTAACCACCATTAACTAGTGTCCATCTTTGTTTTTCTTTAACACTTTACAGGAATGTTCTCAATGACAGGGAGCATTGGAGTCTCCATCTCAGATCCAACAGGCCTCTGCACTCAAAGTGGCACTCAAGGTTAAATAGCAGCCCACAGAGGCGAGCAGGAGTGCAATTGTGCAGCAGTCCTCCAACAAGGCCGGGATCCAGGACTTTTCCCTTGCTGAGGCAGAGGGGCAGCAGCGTAAATCAACAAAAACCAATACAGGTAGAAACTTAGATCTCTGAGTTCTGGAAATAGCCTGGAGGTATAGGCACAATCAATTAGCATTCTAAAGGAAACTAAAGTCCAAAGAGAGCCCTGGATGTGTTTGCTCAGCTGCTTGAAGCATCCTCTCATGAACCAAAAGTTTGCAGTTTCAATCCCTGGTCAGGACACCTACAGGAGGCCAGCAATAGATGTTTTTCTCTCGAATCGATGTTCTCTCCCTCTTGCCCTCTCTCAAAATCAATAAGAATATTCTTGGGTGAAGATTAAAAAAAAAACATCCAAAGAGTGGCTTCTTCATCTGCACAGCACTTAATTACAGATGGCGTGGGGAAGGGGCTATGCGAACTGAATCTTGAGTGGGTAGGTCCCAGCTTCCTGGGACTCACAGTGTGTAGAGACCCACAGAGATGGCCCAGACGTGAGTAACAGATCATTGCATGCAAGGAGTTCCCACACCCCATGTAGTCGCTTTCTGTGCGTTATCTCACAAGCACCATTATCATCCCTATTTTGCAGCTCAGGGAACCAGGGCTCGAAACAGCTAAGCTTACTCACCCAGGCTGTGGAGGCCGGAAGGGGGCCAAGGGCCTGGTGCGGGCGTTTGTCTGGGGCTACCCAGAGAATGACAGGTGTCATGTCAAATGCTCCCAGAGTCACAGGAAGGAAAATACTTCAGGAATACCCAGGCATCTGCCACTGGGTCAGGCTGAAACAGTCGCTGGATCACTGTATTGTCAAGGCAGAGCCCTGAGGAAATTAGCCTCTGTGCTGGCAGCTGGACCCTGCCAAGGTGCCACACTCGTTGGCGTTTGCAAATTGCATAATGCGTTCTGAAATCAGTGTTTTCAAGGGACAGCTGTCATCCCTCAGGATCAGCCAGGAGTTGAGAATGTCTCATCACTGACACTGCACCTGACATCACACAGCAAATAAGCAGCAGGACTAGGAGTCAAACCCAGCCGTCAGCCTGGCTCCTGGGCCCACGCACGCGTGGGGAAGGAAGAAACTTCCCTCTGCCCTCAAGGTCCTTTTGGCTGATGATCAGATGGACATGAGGCAGATTAATAAGAGAAAATGACCACATTTAAAGATTGTATTTATTTATTTTTAGAGAGAGGGGAAGGGAGGGAGAGAAACATCAACGTGAGGATGGAACTTCGATTGGTCACCCCTCATACACGCCCCAACTGGGGACCAAACAACAACCCAGGCATGTGCCCCGACCAGGAATCCAACCGGGGACCTTCTGATTTGTGGAATGACACCCAACTGACTGAGCCACACGGGTAGAGGCAAAATGACCAAATTTAATACATATATGTGTATGGAAACCCTGTGTACATGACGGAGTCAGAGACTCATACGCAGGAGAGGGTCAGAGACAGAAAGGGAACTCGGGCCTGTGAGCCACTGGGTCCAGGGGTGAGGTAAGGCACCTCGGGGGCTTCAAAGGGTCACTGCGGGGTGACAACAAAAGCAGATGTTTAGTAAATAGAAGTTTGCCCTGCTCTGTAGTTAGGTCAAAAGAGGTTTACTCTGATAATGTGTTATTACCGTCAAGGTCCCTAATTCAAGTTCTTCTATGTGGTTAGGGAGGGACAGAAGTTTCTCTAGAGCCCTGTCCAGAGTTGCCTCTGGTTTAAACAGTCCACATACCACAGAGGCACACCTTGAGGTGTAAGCCCAGCCAGCAGTTGGGAATGTCTCATCACTGATACTGCGCCCAGGTCGTCTTGTCTGTTGGTCTGAAATTCAAAGCAAAACAGAACAAAACAAAGTCTGACACTATATATGCACTGGAAGCTACGTTGACTGTTTTTCAAATTATAGCTCATTTAATCCTCTCAACAACCCTACAATGTAAGTACTTATTATCATGCCTACTTAAAAGATGAGAAAACTGAGGCACAGAAAAGTTAAGTAATTGCCCAAGGTCACACAGCAAATAAGTAGCAGAACTAGGAGTCAAATCCAAGCATTCCAGTTCCAAGCCCAGGCAAGTATGGGGAAGGAAGAAACTTTCCCCTACCTTCAAAGTTCTTTTAGCTGGGACCTACCTGCAGAAGTGAACCCCCGCACAAGTAACCAGGACACGATGCAGCCTGCCAAGGTAAGGTGGTGGGCAACTGGGTGGCTGCCCACCAGAGTCCCTGCTGGGCTCCCTCACCTGTAGGCCTTTGGTCACCCAAAGGAGTTCTACAAGCCCCTGGCATTTTTTCTTTTTAAATATTTATTTATTTTTTAGAAAGAGGGGAAGGGAGGGAAAGAGGAAGAGAAACATCAATGTGTGGTTGCCTCTCTCATGCCCCCAGCTGGGGACCTGGCCTGCAACCCAGGCACATACCCTGACCAGGAATCAAACCAGTGACCCTTTGGTTCATAGGCCAGTGCTCAATCCACTGAGCCACACCAGCCAGGGCTGCCTCTGGCATCTTCATTGTCAGTTTCTCCCTCTGGAACCCCAGTTTCTGCATGATTCAGGCCCAAGTCTGAAAGCTTTTTTTTAAAAGATTTTATTTATTTGTTTTTAGAGAGAGGGGAAGGGAGGAAGAAAAACATCAATCAGTTGCCTCTCATGTGTGCTTTGACCAGGGATCGAATCCACAACCAAGGCCTGTGCCCTGACCAGGAATCAACCAGCGATCTTTGCTTTGTGGATCTATGCCCACCAACTGAGTCGCACAGGTCAGAGGTGAAAGATTTGTTTTTAAATGCTGAAAATAGGAGTAAAAGGATGAGTCCTTCAGCCAATCAGGTGGGCCAGTGGACCCTCCCACCTTTTTCTGTGCTCTGTCTGCTCTGGCGGCCAAGCACACTAGGAAGTCCTGCGAGGAGCCCACCATAAGGTGGGGAATAGGAACCACAGAAGTGAAGCCGTGGCCTGTGGGAACCTGTGAGGGGAGAGAAAGGACAAAGAATCCTTGAGTTTGCTCAGTCTGCCACGACAAGTCCCATGGACTGATGGCTTAAACTACAGAAATGTACTCATCATTGTCCTGAAAACCAGAAGTCTGAGGTCAAGGTGCCAGCAGGGTCTGTTTCTTCTGAGGCTTAGCTCCTTGGCTTGCAGACAGCTACCTCCTGGCTGTGTCCTCACATGGTCGTCCCTCAGTGCCCGTCTGTGGCCCTGTCCCTTCTCATAAGGATACATTGGATTAGAGCCCACACTAATGTCATTTTAACTTACTACCTCTTTATAGATTCTACCTCTGAATACAGGTACTGGGGGTTAGGACTTTAATGTATGAACTTGAGAGGGTCACAATTCAGTCCACAACGGGATACTAAGGAGATGTACAGGCTGGAGTTAGGAGAGGTTTCAAATTGCTAGAAGATATTTTTAGACACACCAAAAAGTGTGAAGAATAATGTCAACATAGGGTGCACGCACTTCCCCGCTGCTCAGCCCAAGAAATGGAACGTTTCCAACCCAGCAGAAGCCCTTCATGCAGCCCTCGCCCTCACGCTCCCTTCCCAACCTCCGGGGGTGACCTTAGCTGCGATTCGGTGCTTCTCCATGCCCCACAGTTCTTTCCCCTTTTGCTGCATGCCCGTGCCTCCTCAAACACATACAGTCCTGCCTGTGTGTGTGAGACAGCGTGTTTTAAACTTTATGTGAAGGGGAACATTCTCTGCTTTTTTTATTGACAAGAAATTCACATAACATACAATTAGCCATTTTAAGTGTGTGATTCAGAGGCACTTAGTGCATTCACAATGTTGTGCAACCACCGTCTCTTTCTAGTTTCAAAAGGTTTTTGCCACTCCATAAGAAAGCCTCAGGTCCACTAAGCAGTTCCTCCCCACTGTCCCCCCTCCACTCCTGGCAGCCGCCACTCCGCTCTCTGGCTGCGTGTTTGCGTGTTTGTGTTCCTCAGTAACTTACTTTTTCACTCAGCCTTTGAGAGAGTCATCCACATGGTCACATTTGACCATAGTTATTTTTATTCCCATATAATCTTCCATCATGAGAGTCAATTACAACATTTTTAAAAAGATTTTATTTATTTATTTTTAGAGAGAAGGGAAAGGAGGGAGAAACAGAGAGAGAAACATTGATGTGCAAGAGATACATGGATCGGTTGCTTCTCACAAGCACCCAGATGGGGACCTGGCCTGCAACCCAGGCATGTGCCCTGACTGGGAATTGAACCGGCGCTCAATCCACTGAGCCACACCAGCCAAGGCTCAATGACAATTTTTTTTTAGTTCTTACTTCAGTTGATGACTTATGAATATTCATTTTCAAAATCAATACTGTATGCATGTAGTAACAAAATTAACCATCAGAAAAGAAGATAGAATGAAAACTAAGTGTCTTTTCCTCCTTCCAAAGAGACAACCACTTTACCTGAAGTGGGCAAAAAGGGTCAAATATAAGGGAACAGCCGTCTAGACTTCAGGTGGAGAGCATGCAACAGCACACACAGATATCAAATTATAATCTTGAACACCTGAAAATTATATAATATTATTAACCAACGTTACTGCAATAGATTTAATTTTTAAGCTAGAAAAAATGAGGAGGGCAGATGATGAGGCGCACATACCCTCCTAGGCTAAACAAAGGAAAGGGGGCTTGGGGCCTCTGGGCAGGGAGGCCAGTTACAGGAAGGTGACCCGCGAGGCATGGTGAAGGAGGGCTGTTGAATGAGGTTTGCTACAAAGAATGAAGGCAGGGAGGGGGCCCTCACCGAACTCACAGTTCTCCTCTTCCAGGGATGAGAAAGAGGACATCTGTACAAATGGGAATTTCCTTTGTGAATGTAAACTTCATTTACAAGAGGAAAACATGTGCCCTGTTTTTAGACCTTTTCTTGCACAAAATAATCTATAGGCCAAAGAGGCATATTTTGGGGTGGTCTATGCTGGTACCCTTCAGGATGGAGGCAGGCCATCTTGAACAAGAGTGTGTCCTGGGGGAGAGAGCGGCAGGTGCTGAGATGCCCTGAGCTGTGGGGAAACAGCGAGGAAGGAGTTAGGAGGGAAGAGAAGGAGGAGTAGGAGATGTTAGCAAACCATTTACACTGCTCTGCACTCTCCTACTTCACTAACACTTGGCCTTTGTCCTGATCAGCCTAAATCAAGCTGCCTCATTCTGTTTTAGAAGCTCTTGGGTAGTCCACTGTATGAACACAGTGCGTGCAACTTATTGAACTAGTTATAGGGTTTTTCTTTTCTTTTTAAGATTTTATTCATTTTTTAGAGCAGGGAAGGGACAGAGAAAGAGAGGGAGACATCAATGCGTGGTTGCCTCTCATACGCCCCCTACTGGGGACCTGGCCCGCAACCCAGGCATTTGCCCTGACTGAGAGTCAAACCGGCAACCCTTTGCTTCACAAAGGGTCACTCAATCCACTGAGTGAGCCACAACAGCCAGGGCTTTTTTTCCTTGTTCTTCTAAAGTACCATGAGGTATAATGTAAAAATCAGGAAGTGATTGGAGTGGGTTTAAAAGGGGGAAAGATGAAGAGCAGGCCTGTTATTAACAGTTGCAAAGCCCAGGGCAAGAGCAGAAATGGACGCCCACGTCCCACATGTCTAAATAGTCAAAGTTATAAATTAAATTGACATACTGTTAAATAAAACATACACTATCATCCTACCTTGACAAATAGACCTTCATAACAATCTGGAAGGCCAGATTTGAATTTTGAATTTCAGGCTTGTAGGGGAACTCACTTTAGAGTTGCAATATGGCTCCAGCAGCAAAGGCGTCTGGGAGATGTTGAACTCTCTGTGACTGTTGAACTTTTTCTGACTGTTTAACTCTCTGTAACCTCACCCTTGGCTGACTACCCCAAATGCCGCCCAGAGATGAATATCATGCCCCCAGGAAGGAGGTTAATGAGGTATAGTGCGAGTAACTGCCTGATGTTATCTTCTAACTTTTCTTTCAACTTAATGATACATTGTTCTCTTGGGGGGTCCACACAGCTACCTGCCATCTGGTTTTGCTATTAACCCCTGCTATTTACTGCCTTTAAAAAAGGGAACCTGTCCTGGGAGGGGTGTGGATTCTTCCCAGCCTGTCACCACTGGAAACAGCTGCTTTGCTTGTGTATGTAAGTTTCTCCTATTAAAGCTCTTATGAATTTGAATAAGGCCATGTGTCGGATCTTCAGAATCCATCCTGAATTTGGACTTTGGGGGCTTCCCCCAAGTAAGGCGCTCTGGAGCTCTGTGCCCAGCCCATGGCCTGCCCCACTTTTCCCCCTCCTAGCTCCATTCTGCACAGAGAAGACCTTTGAAGGCACAGTTCTGGACACTTCAGCCATAGATAGAAACTGTTGAGTTTCTATCTATGCTGCCCTTGGCTTAGGGCTACTCAGGAAGATGGACTCAGGAGAGAGGCCCAGATGGTCCCAACTTGCAGGCTGGGGACATGTGAGCAAGAAATTGCAAGGGGCCAGGTACTCAGATTGTGGGCTAGATGTGGGGAGGTGTGGGGAGATAGGCGCTGGGTGGGCAGGATCCCCGATTCTGCAGACTTCCTGTCCCTTAGGGAGGAGTACAGCTGACTCTGGAGAGTCAGAGCAGGTTCTGTGGAGCCCAAGGTACACAGCAGGATCCCCTCTGGCCCAAGTCTAAGGCTGGTGCTGCTGAAGAGCAGATGGACTGTCTGCCTCAGGGAAGAAACTGACAGCATGGAGAGAGAGGGGAGGACCAAGCAGCTCGCTGGAACCAGCGGCCCAGCCAGCTGGACAGACCCAGGCTGAGCAGGTGGCAGGAAGAGGTGCCTGTATCAGCGGTGGACAAAAGGGAGAACTTGAACCTTAGAGAGAAGGACACCTCAGCTCTTACCTGCTCAGAACAATAACATCCACAGGGAGAAAGTTTAAACAAGGACTATACAACAAATGAATGAAGATACTATGATTTCTTCTGCTGGTCAAGGAACATGACTGTAAGGTTGGTTGCTCTCCTGGCAAGGTCGGTAAATGCAGATTCCAGGCCCAGCTTGGTGGCTAATGAGAATTAAGAGGCTGAGCAAGTCACTCTGCATCTCTCTGTTTCCTCGTCTATCAAATAGGACTATTCTTGTCCAATCTCCTTCTACTGGCAAGAGATTTTATTCCTTTGCTGGATATGAAGTTTCTCTGTCAAAGCTGACTGGTTAACTCAGCATAACCTTGATGCAACCTTCACTAAAATTGGGAAGAGAAACAGTCAAGCTCCCTCCTGTCAGATGAGTGTCCAGGAGAGGAGGACAGGCTGAGAGGGAAGGCAGGCCAGCCTCTCTCGGAAAGGGTGGGGAGGGACAGCCAGCACCTGGGACAGTAAGCACAGAGTGAGCAGGGCACGACATCTGGAAAGCAGACCCTCGCCATCCCCACTAGTAGGTGGCCATTTGCACAGAGGACTTCGGTCATCTACATTTCACTTAGCTCCTAGGGACAGAAGCAGACAGGCAAGGGACAGGTTCCAAGCGCTCACTATATGCAGGCTGTGCTGGCCTGGATGAGAGGCCTGAGGACACACAGAACAGAAGGGGCCTTTACAGAGCAATGCGAGCGTGCAAACGTGTGTGGGGTTCAGCTCTAGTGACTGCTGTTACAGTATAAGAGTGCCAAACTTTATAGATCTTATGGAACCCCCATCAAAATTGTAGCAGGCTATTTGGAAGGAATAGACAAGATTTTTTGAAATGTATACAGAAAAGCAAGGGCTCTTGAATAGTCCAAACAATCGTCAAAATGGACAAAGTTGGTGAACTGACACTAGTAGATCGAGGTTTACTACAAAGCTCCAATAATCAGGTTGGTGGGTATTGCTATAAGGAGAGACAGACAGATCAAGGGAACAGAATCAAGCCCAGAAATAGGTTCACACCTATACAGTTAATTGATTTTCTACAAAAGTGACAAGTAAGATAATAGAGAAAGGGATGTTTCCTCAATGAAAATTGCTAGAACAACTAGAAATCCTTTTGGAAAAAAAAATGAATCTTGACCCCTCTATGACTTACTCACAAAATTAATTTGAGATGGATCATGTAGCTAGCCTAAAACCTCAGAACCGTAAGGCTTCTTGAAGATAACAGAAGGCTATCTTTGTGATGGAGGAGTAGGGAAAGATCACCTTGGGCAAGTGGAAGGGGGAAACGGAGACAAGAAAATTAAACAAGGCCAAACAGTTCGAGCAATTTACAGCCAGCTGGTGAATCACAAGACACTATCTCCCCTGACCAAGGACACTTGAGAGAAGGGTTTCATACCCTTCCTCCCTAACCAAAGAATACATAGTGTAAATCTCCCTGGTCTGGGAAATAGAGAACAGAGACCCAATTATTGTCATCTGTGCCAACTAAACCCAAGGACAGATAAAGTCAGGGGAACAAATAACAAAAACCCCATTAAGCCAAACAGACCCAAGATAAAAGTAACAGTTTAGCAGACCAAAGAATAAACCCAAACACTCCCCTAAGATTCTCACCAACAGAAGAAAGATAAAAAGCCCTCAGCACAAAGACTCAGTGCAGGCTGGCCCTAGAGCATGCCCATGTTCCTTCCCAGAGATGAACATTTAACTTCTTTCTAAACTCTATAGGTCCCCACGAGACTTGCAACCAGGGGAGCAGCAGGCAGCAGGCAGCAGCTGCTCATCCTGTGCTAACCCCCTGACCCTGTCTCCAAGGCCCCCTTTCCTCTGCCCTCCTGGGGAGCTGACAGCAGCCCTACCTGGGCTCTCCTTGCCTGGGCTTTCCCTTCCTGTAATGTTTCTAGGGAGCCACAGCAGAGCACTGCCTTGACTCTCTCCTGCTGCTTCTTCCACCGTAAGCTTTCCTTTGTTTTACCATCCCCAGCTTTAATAAACGTCCTCTCAAAATCACCTGGACTCACGTTGTAAAATCTTTCCTACATGAAATCAAGAACGCACACCGTACAGGCTTGGCCTGAGGCAGACCCAGTCTAGGCTGGTCCCTGCCCAGTAACAAGACTATGGCTAGATGTGGAAAAGTGGGGGCTGGAGCAGCTGGGGGGCATCTCCCTCTTCCTTCACAAAGCCTTGGGGTCTCTCCATGTGGTGTAGCTCGGGCTTCCTTACAGCATAATGGCCTCAGGGTACTTAGACTTCTTACCAAGAGGCTCAGGTCTCCAGGAGCAAGGCTAACAACATGGATGCTGCATTACCTTTTATGACCTAGCCTAAGAAGTCACAATGTCACTTTCACCACATACTGTCTGTTACAGGTGAGTCAAGCAACCCACTCAGATTGAAGGGGAGTGGAATGAGACTCTGTCTCATGATGTGGAAGTGGCAGAATTCTAGAAGAGAGTGGGATGAGAGATGTTACTGCGCCCATTTTTGGAAACTAATCTGTGGTGAATAAACCCAGAAAGAAAAGCCCGTGACAGAGTATACCAGGCTTTGTAAGCCATGCTGAAGTTCAATTTTAATATGAATTGTGATAGAGACCAATTGGAAGATTTTAATCAAGAGAGGAAAATGATCCAATTACCTTTAATAATTAATTTTACCAGCTGTGCACATAAAGAATTGGTGGGGAGGGTTTGGAAGTAGAGACGGTTAAGAGGGGTGTCCAGAAGTTCAGCGGTAAGATGCAGCGGTCAGCCCTAGGCTAGGTGAGGGCACAGGGAGAGAATGGGGACAGGAAGGCCACCAGGGTTCTGGCCAGTCCCGCTGTTTTGTCCACTGAGATGGAGAACAATGGAGAAGAAAGTTTGTTTTGCACATGTTGGGTTTGAAAGGCCAGGGTAGATGTACGAGACTGGACCTCAGCAGATAAAAGTTAAGGAGAGAACAAACAGTATTTTAAAAGGCACAAGAGTATACTAGATACATGTTAGCTCTAGTATCGACAATCTCTCTATTCACTCTTTCCCTACACAGCGCCGATCTTGCCAAAGTCGCAGGCCAAAGCACGCATGCGTACACCTAGTCCCCCGGCCGCACCTGGGAGGAAGCCTTCTGATTGCGCACGCGCGCTGGCGCTGCGTGGCGGTCGCCGTGGAGACGCGTGCTCTTTGCAGGCACTCGGCTCCTGGAGTCCCCGGCTAGGCGGCAGCGGGTGGTGGGCTGCCCCACACGCAGGTGGCAGCCCCCTGGGGGGATGGACTACCTCGGTGGGGCGGTGGCGCCCGGGTACCTCGAGGGCGCGGAGGACGAGGAGGAGGAGCTAGGGGTCTGCAGAACAGGCACAAAGGGATCCAAACTGCCTCCCATCTGCAGCGACCCAGAGCCCACCAAACGGAAGGTGAAGAAGAAAAAGAAGAAGAAAAAGACTGAGGGGTCGGGCAAGGGGGACGGTAAGAGGAACAGCTAGTAGTGCAGAAGCCTCAGCTTCCGTACCTGAGTCTTTTTCCTGAGGTCACCTACCCCTGTCCCTCACAGAGAACCCTCATCAGAGACCCCATACCTGGGGACCAGTGGGTATCAGAAAGAAAGTCATCCGTTCCAAATAGAGATCCACCCGCCCCCTCTCACACACCGCTTATCGTTACACAGGGATGCCCCCCAACCCTGCTCATAAAGACCATTGGTATCCACAAAGACCCCACATTGAAAATTCTCAATATCCGTGGAGGCCTTCTACCCCCGAGACAACCCCCAGATATCCAGCGTTATTTCCATAGAGCCTGCCATCCCCACACAACGCCTCAATTTTATGGACACCCTCTCAACTTCCTAATCCTTCATCCAAATCGGGATCCTATACATCCATACCTTCCCCTCAGAAGTCTCAGGCCCTTCCTCAGAGACCCCTTCATCGTCACATGGACTTTCCCCAAGCTGGAGAAACCAGGACACTAGAGGCAGACACTCCTCAAACGCAGACATATAGGCTTCTGCCTAGAGATCCTCCTCACCCCCTCATTTTTCAGGGGTCCTGGCCTCTGAGTGTTATGTAGACACCCAGTTGATGCATATGAAGTAGTATCCTCCCTGCATAGACTGTCGTCCCCCAACCCCTGTCCTCCCAGGCCAGCCTTTGGCTGCACACGCACCACCCTATCAATCACTACTGCATACTTTTACAATCCCAAACATCTTCAGCAACATCCCCTTATGTCAATATAACCACAGAATAAGACTGAGGCACAGCCCTGGCTGGGTAGCTCAGTTGGTTAGAGCTTTGTTCCAATACACCAAGGTTGTGGGATTTATCCCGGTCAGGGTGCATTCGAGAATCAGCCAGTGAATGCATAAATAATAGGAACATCAAATCAGTGTTTCTCTCTCCCTCTCTCTCTTCCTGTTTCACATTCACATGCACAGACCCCCCCCCAACAGTTCTTGTACACATACAACTATCTGCATGCAGCTTCCCCAGTCTGAAGGACACGTCAGACCAGCACACACCAACACCTGCCACAAACTCACAGAGTCCCTACATCTCGCTGATCTTCTCTCACAGAACCTCTGGATTTCTTGACAAAGGCACCAAGCACCCACTTCATGGAGATAGAATAACAGTGATGCAGAATGCAATTGCCCATGAGTGCTAAGTCTCCACTATCACCTGTGTGGTCCTCCCTCCAGGGATGTGTCTATCCGTGACTGACCCTGACCCTGGTACAGCAGCCCTGACCTCCAATGTGACTAGTCCTGGGTTCGAGCTCCTGGGCCCTGATCCCTGTGTGCAGAACTGGTACCCCTGGCCAGCCGGAGGCAGGAGGAGTGGCAGCCTTTCCCATGTTGACCTTGAATTTTGAGGAAGGAGACAATAGGAAGATTATAATTACTTCTTCAGGTGGAATGATAATAAAAAGGCAAGAAATCAGTTCTGGAGCTTAGGTCAAAGAGCCCTGTGTGCGCCTGCAAATCCAAATTAGGAAATGTATTGTCTTTTTGGCTTAGCTTCTGCCTCTGGAAATTACAGTGATGTGTGCCTCATGCTGCCAGCGGGAGACACCCAATGTTTTTCGGGGAGTAGAAAGGTATAGGAATGTTAAGGGAGGATTTTTTTCTTATTTTTTTCTCTTTTTTTTGGGGGGGGGATTTCTCTCTCCCCCAAAAGAAGAATAAGCTGATGAAAGAAGAACCTACAGTGTTTTACGTGTGTGTTATATAAGTCAGGAATTCTATTAGTGTAAAAAAAAAAAAAAAAATCAGTAAAAGCCACACAGCAGAAGTATTTCCTGGCTTGGCCTAATGTTGCTTTCCTCAGTTGGACGCGGGAAGTTTTTCTGTTGTTCTTCATTTCTTTCATCATAAGGAAGCCTGGAGGGAGGGCAGAGAGTCATGGGCTCCTGGGACCGGGAAGTGCCTTGGTGAGCATGTGGAGAGGTGAGGTGGGGGGCAGCATGGCCCAGTGGGAGGGGCTAGGAGTCGGGCCTGCATTCAGATCCTGGCCCTGTCACTGGCTATGTGACACTGGCAAGTTACTTAGACTTTTGGAGTCTCAGTTTCCTCACTTGGAAAGTAGAGCCGATAGTCTTTACCCAGAAGACGTGGCTCATAGTATGTGCTCAGCAAACGTTTCCTCCCTCCCCAAAACGACTTTACCATAAGCAGATAGCCAGTGTGTGTGCTCAAGGCTGATGGGCTTGGTCACCTGAGCCCTAGGTAAGGAGGGGCCCCACCCCCTGTTAGCTTTGGTGAGTTCGGCATTGTTCCTGAGCGGGATGAGGGCAGACATCCCCACAAATGTTAACACTGCGCATCTGCTCAGCAGATAAACAACAGAGTGGAAGCCTGAGGACTCAGCAGCTGTCTCCATCTTTGCATGCTGTCCTAAGCCCCAGCAAACATGATGGCCTGAGGCAAGAGCACAGACAGAACAAAGAGCAAAACAAGCTCACCTCTTCTTTCTTCCCCTCTGTAAGTCTCCCCTACTTGGCAGAAATAGAAGAGACCCTCTCAAGCCAGATCAATGAGAGTCTGCGCTGGGATGGAATTCTCGCTGACCCAGAGGCTGAAAAAGAAAGGATCCGCGTATACAAGCAGAATCGGAGGAAGCGGTACCGGATTTTGGCCCTCAGGAGCTTCCACGCGGACCCCTGTGCCAAGGAGATGCCCGAGAACCTGGCTTGGCTCTCAGATCAGGACCGTGGTGGCGGGAGCAGGCAGCCCTCGGTAAAAGCTGGCTGCCCCAGTCCCTGCTTTGAAGGCACCTTTACTCCAAAGCTCCCACACTGTGATTTAGCCACTGCTCTGCCAGAGTGAAAATCCACCCCTGATACTGACAGGCTTATCATTTATCCTCTCCACTAGTTTATGTGTTGAAAAAGAAGAAGAAAAGGAAATCAGACCTGCATCTGAAGGGAGCGGATGTCTGCTGTGTGGAGGAGGTCAATCTCTCCCTTCACCAAGCTGCCCTTACTGGCCCAGGAAAGCGACAGTTTCTTAAGCAACTCAGTGAACAGAGTTCCCTTCAGAATTCCTTTTTCTCAAATAAGCTGGCATCTCTGTTACTTAATTTCTTATCACAGTTAGATGTCCATAACCTGCCTCCCCTAAAAAAAAGTGTGTAGATTATATCAATTCTAAATCTTAAGTGAATTTCACAGGTAAAACCCCACACACAGCGTGCTTCTGTGGGCTCAAAGAAAACACTCCAGATATCCTGGAGTCTTTTTCTTTTAATTAAATATACTCCCTGCCCTTACATAGTCTTCAAAATAAGTGTGTTCCAGAACCTCATTCCTGGGAGGTTATTATGAGAAGTCTCAAAAGGAATAGTGCTTCTCTTAGAAACATGACCCTCCCCTAACCCCCCAAAATGTCATTTCAAGCAAAGTTTTGCAGCATTAAAGAGTCCTTACTATACTATTTGTCTCAAGTTAATGTATTTTCTTCCATTCCACAAATATTTACCGAGTGAGGGCCCATGTTATCTTAGTTTGTGTTCTCCCAGAAGCAGACCCTGAAGCTAGTATTCACAGGCAAGTAGATTATTTGGGAGGTGGAGGAAAGTTCAGCAGAGAGGAAAGCGGGGAATGGGAAACAGCCAATCTGGGGACACTATTAAACCGGCTTGGAGCAGGGCAGCTAGAGCTTGGTCCCCCAGGGAAACACGGGCGGGATTGTCCTGCCTGCCTTGCGGGGCTGCTGGCCAGTGCGGGTGGTGGGGGGGAGGGGGGGAGTTCATTTCCTGGTGTTGCCAGCCTGCCACACCTGTGGGCCCACAAGCCCACCTCCATTGTAGGGAATCACTTTCAGACACAGGGGCAGACCGAAAGGTCCAAGAGATGGGGTGGTGTCTGGGGTAGCACTGGTCACCTGTGTGCAGCCAGGGCAGGGCCTGAGAGGGACGGAGTGGAGGTCTAAGATGAGGTCCCTGCCTTCCAAGGAGTTAAAGTCGTGCAGGATGCTAGGAGCAGTTAGCATCAATATAGAACACCATAGATGGCTTGCTTGAGAGTTCAGTGAAAGTGGTTATCTTTCCCAGCTGGCCCCCAGCTGGCCCCCAGCTGACGGGACAGCCTTCTTCTTGCACTTCCTTGAAAGGCCAGTTACAGAGTATTCACATTTTGGCCATTGCACCCTGGCAAAATAATAGTGAAAGGACTTTTGGAAGAGCCCTGTGCCCCCACCTCCTGGAAAGGTTAGCAGCCATGCATGGAAGGGTCCCTGAAGCAGACATGAGTGGCCCACCCTGCTTTCCAGCTTGAGGAGTGCCTGTGGGATCAAGGGCCAAGGAACAGGGACTTTGGTGTGGTTCCCCCGGGAGGAGGGGACAGGAAATGTGCCACAGGACCTCGCCCAGTGCCCAGGGCTCAAGGTAAAGACAACAGAGGGTGGGTGAGCTGAGCAGGCAACCCCCCTGTGCTCTGATCGACCTCCTTAGTGGCTGCGGGTGCAGTGCACAGAGGGGTCCAAGGGCACACCAGCTTCAGGATTCCACCTTGGTCACGCTGTTGTCTTCCATTGGGGACGGGGGTGGGGCCTGGCCTGTGCTCTCCTTGCTGCCGTGAGATTCCTGGGATAGAGGTAAAACTTAGGGAGATTTGGCACCAGAGCTGAATTTCTCTTTCCCACCATATACTAGCCATGTGACCTCAGGCAAATTGCTTAACTTCTCTGAGCTTTAGTTACCATATCTGGAAACCAGGATGCAAGTATCTATCTCATTGTTGTGAGAACCAAATACAGTAATTACATAGTAAGTCATATAGCAGATAGTGCTGGGCCTAGGAGGAAGCACTCTGTTGTAAGAGTGTGGAGCAATGGTGTTTCAGGTTGGAGTAGCCACCCCACCACTGGAGAGACTGTTCTGGGTGATGATGGTGTAGAGCTCACCTTATTGAAAGGCGAGCATCATGAAATGTGCCTTCAGTGGCTGGTACACCACAAAACAAATCATAGGGTCTGGGGCAAGAGAGAACGTAGGGGGAACAAAGCAAAGGTCTCCAAGCCCAGTGTCCTGGGGAGGGGGCTTTGGGTTAAACAAGAAAGTGTCTACTTGTAGCCTGCAGCCAAATGGGAGCCTGGGCTGAAGACATAAATAGAGGAAGTGCATGGGAGTCAATGCTTCCTCAAGTCCAGAAGTGGCTCCAAGTCATTGCTGGGTTGAAGTTTTCAGTATCTACCTCACCTGTGCTAGGCTGTATCTGTGAGGGCCCTTCCAATGGTAGGGAAGAGAAAAACCCATCAACACTGGTTTGCTGACAAAGGGAGTGACTCATAAAGCCCATAAAGTCCAGGCTGGCTGTGGTTTCAGGCATGGCTGGATCCAGGAGGTCACACTGGGTCATCAAGACTTGTCCCTTTGCCCATATCTTGCCTCTGCCTCCCCTTTGTCAGCTTCATGTTCACGCAGGTTCTGGTAACAGGATTGTGAAGATGGCAGTGACACCCCTGTCATTCTTTGAAGAGAAGAGAGTCACTCCAGTGTCCCTAGCTAGTGCCCATCCCAACCCCAGAGAAGGTCTCTGTCCTGGCACAGGTCATATAGCCATCACTGGGCTGGTCGCAGTGACCAAGGGCATGGAGTATGTGTTGCACAGATGTAGCATATGGAGGGGAAGTGGGGAGTTGGGGCCATCCCCCTGGACATGGGTACCTAACAGACTGTCATAGAATCTATGTAGAACCAACAGAGAATGCAAAGCAATTCCTGAAATCGGTGCCAAGTAGACAGATTTGTCCATTCCCCTCCAGATGAAGCATTATTTGTTCTTAAAGGACTCTGAGCAGGGATCACGGGGTGGGTTGCATAGCATGAGTTCCTCTCAGTCAGTGTGGACTGCATGCCAAGCAGCCCTCAGGAGCCTGGTAGCTAAAGATGAACAGTGTTCTGGAGCCGTGGACCCACGAGTTGTTTTGGCACTGACTGCATCAGCCACCAAGCACTATTTGGTGGTAATAATTGGGTTTTTGTTTTGTAACCAGTTTTGGTGGAGCCTAGTGGGTGGGTTTGAACCTTTAGGGCTGGTCACAGAGCTGGAATGCGCCCATGTGACCAGCTCACTGTAAGACATTCCCACCATGAGTAGATTTTGAGCTTCCAACCAGCAGTGGTGGCAGACTTAGGGACAGTGTGCTTCTGTGTGAGCCCATGAATGTCCACCATGGACACTGCAGGAGGACAAATTCCAGGGGTGTAACAGCTTCCGTGGGCATCAGTGTGGCCATGTCCCCATGACCTCTGCCTCCCGGTTTTCACGCCTTCCCCTTGAGCAGGGGCTAAACCTATGGACTCGGATGAATAGAATACGGCAAATGCAATGGAATGCCACTTCCGAGGTGAGGTCATGAAAAGACACCGTGTTTGGGGAAAGAGGGAAGAATGATTCGGGGGAACACAGGCGAAGGGAAGGATGAAGCTGTCCTGCGTGGTGCTGTCATGGTGGATAAGTGTCATTACACATCTGTCCAAACCCACAGAGCGGGCACTGGGAGTGGCCCCTAAACCATGGACGTTAGTTAATAATGAGGTGTGAGCACCGGCGTCCCAGTTGTGACAAAGGCACCACATCAGTGCGAGATGTGGATGATAGGGGAGACGGGAGAGTGTCGAAGAGGTATATGGGAAACCGTGGTAGTTTCTGCTCGGTTTTTCTGCCCTAAAACTGCTCTCAATGTTTATTAATTAAAGAGAGAAAGAGAGACATTAATTAAATGCAGAAGCTTCCATTTGATGCTTGCTGTTTTTCTCTCTCTCCCTGGCAGGGCTCTTTTCCTGGAGGGGCCACCTATGGAAAGGCCCACATGGCAAGGAACTGATGTCTCCCACCAACAGCCAGTGAGGACCCGCAGCCTGCAGCAGCCCCAGGGGTGAGCTTGGGGGCAGGTCCACCCCGTGAAGCCTTGAGATGACCACGGCCCAAGTGACGCTTGGCTACAGCCTGTGAGAAAGACTGAACCAGAGGAGTCCAGCTAAGCTGCACCCAGATTCCTGACCCACAATACCTGTGAGATTATCAAGTTGTTTTAAGCCACTAAATGTTGGGGTGATTTTGTTACACAGCAAGCAACAGCTAACATACAGTCGGCCTCTTCCCTCACCACCGTCAGCTGTGTCTCTCAGCGAGCAGCCTCACCCTTGACCTGAGGAGTGGGAAACCGCAAACCCAGCCTTCTCACCAGAAACCATGTTTCACCGGGCCCCACGGACACCCATCGCCAGGGCTCACGGGAGGTCTGAACTTATTTCCAGAAGTGATGCCACCGTGTCCTGCAGGGCGGGGAGGCTGCTGGGGGGTTAGGTGCTAGACAAGACTGTGTGACTTCTACTTGGGATGCTTCCTGCCCACTGCTGTAGAGAGCCATCTGTGTTACCTGTTCAGAGTATGTGCTTTGTGTCCACTGTGTGCCTTGTACTTACCACGTTTCAGGTCATTGTCTAGTTCGTTAGTCCTCCCATCTCCTTTGTCCCTCACCGAGCTCTCTGAGCAGCGGGAATATCTCACTTTACAACACAGGCTCAGAGAAAAGAGGTGCCTGGCTCAAGTCACACAACTTGTAAGAGACTTGCTTTAAGGTCCCCAATAGTCTTTTTTATTATTATTGACTTTTTTAGGGTGAGGAGGAGAGAGAGAGAGAGAGAGAGAGAGAGAGAGAGAGAGAGAGAGAGAGAGAGAAACATTGATTTTCCTTTTTCTACTTATTGATGCATTCATTGGTTGATTCTTGTATGTGCCCTGACGGGGGATTGAACCTGCAACCTAGGCCTATTGGGACAACACTCTGACCAACTGAGCTACCTGGCCAGGGCCTAATTGTCTTTTCAGGAAATGTTTATCAAGCAACTGCTAAACATGGTAACAGTGCTCATTGATCAGGCCCCTCCCAGTCCGAACACTCTGGTAGGCATTTAACAGACATGGTTTCCTTCGATCTCCACTCAGCCTTTGCGGTGGGAGGGCGTTACAACCTCATTCACACGAGAGGAAACGGGCACAGGTGGGCGACCTGCCCAGGGCCACACAGAAGCTGCAGGTAGTGCCCCTGACAGGCTCCACAGCAGCGGGGAGCCCGACGGCACACCTTCTGGAGTTTAACTGCACAGAGAGACCCAGGTAAAGACAGTGCAGGGGCTTGTTAGTTGGGTCAGTGGCTAGGGGAGGGCTGGGTAGTGTGGGGAGGAAGGGGTTGTTCCTGGGAACTGTGGCTGGCAGAGAAGCTTCCTGGGGAGAGGGAGCCAGGGGCGGTAGAAGCCTCTGTCAGTCGGGCTCCAGAGGGCCCCTGGGCGCTGGGAAGGCACTCCTTCAGGCCTTCTGGCCACACTGTGTACTTGCTCACGGTCAAATCCAACCTTTCAGACTACTGACGAGTCCTGCTCTGATCATCGCTGGGAAGGTTGAGGAAGGGCTCTACCTCCCTCTGCCAGGCCCACTCCAGCGCAACCCCAGGCGGCACTGCGGCCTGAGACCGCTCCCTGAGCCTCAGCACTGCGGGCGCTGCCTGAGGCCTCTGCGCCCAGAATGAGGGCCTGCGACCAGCGCTCCAGCGTGGCCTGGAGCTCGTTAGAGGCTCGTTCACTAGCCAGCTCTCAGGCCCCACCCCAGACTTCCTGAATCAGACCCTGCAGTTTAACGAGATGCCAGGGTGACTCACACGCCTGTTAACATCCTAACATCCTAACATCCGAGCAGCACTGGGTGTTGGGAGTGATTCCCCTCAGGTCTCTCCTGTGTCTGCACATCTTGTGAGGAGAGTCGCCTCTGCTCCAGACTGTCTTTGAAAGGACAGTGGATAGCGAACAGCCTTGGAAGACAGGCGTGTCTCCCTGCAGAGCGTGGGGCAGATTTGCTTACGAATTCTTGTAGAAGATTCCAGGTCTAAGTGCAGAACTCAGCTGCTGTGTGACCAGCCCTTCTGTTCTGGAGCCGCCTGACTCTCTTCACAGCCCTCTCTGGGGACTGAGGCTTGAAACCTGCGCAGAGGCTGACGCTCTAGCTATTGCTGTGATGAATAACCTGTCCTTTGTCCCCGACGGAGAGTCTCATGCCTTTGGCCAACATCCATGAAAATGCAGCAGGCTACTTGGTTAGCCTGCAAATACTGATAACACAAAGGCTGACTCCTTCTAGTCCTGCAGCCTGGTCTAAGGGACAGACAAACTGACCAGCTAACTCCAGTTTCTCTCCACTTAAATCACCAGGAAGCTGTACAAAGTTCTACACTCAGGTTCTGCTCTTCAAACTGCACAGGAAAAGCACATGTGTTACAGACAGATTAGAAAACACGCATAAGCAAAACAGTATTTTAAAGCACCTAATAGCCCCTCCATTCAGGGGGAGCCAGCCTCATCTGTGTCTTTTTCTACTCGGGCATCTACATAGAGGAAGACAAAATTAATGGGGTAATAATACATATGTTGTCTTTTAATGGTTCTCTTAAAACTATAGCATGGACATCTTTGCAAATCACTAAACTGTCATCCACACCGCACTCTGTAATGCGTGCTTACTGTTTCATTGCACAATTTATTCAATCCCTATTTGTGGACATCTACTTGGTTTCCTATTTCTGGCTGCTCTAAATAACTTTGCAAGGAACATCCTTATATGCACATTTTAGTACAATTTTCCAGTGCTTTGGGTGCATTCCTGGAAGTGAAAATACAAGCCCAAAGATAATTAAAACAATAAACACTTAAATAGCTTTTAACGCATATGGTTCAAAGCACTTTGTGTGTATTAGCTCATTCAGTCCTTACAACATCTCTGTGAAGGACTAACTGTTGTGACCCCTGTTTTACAGAGAGTTTAGGGACTTGCTCAAGGTCACACAGGTGAGAAACGATGGGGCTAGTTTGGACCCAGGTGGGTCCACCTGAAGGCTTCCAGAACATGCCACTCCAAAATGTGCCACTTTGGTATCAGGATTATTTTGAGCTGAAGGCAACTGAGAATCAACAGATGTAGAAAAAGTTATTTGTTCTCCCCTGATCTATGTGAAAGCAGGGCAGAAATTTTGCTTTGTGAAGGTGGCATAGATTCCCAGCCCCTCTCCTGGACCAGAAGGAGGAGAGCAGCTCTCACCCCCGGGATGGAGGGCTGGCCCGGGGAGTCTGCGTAAACAGATGGTTAGTTTCCCCAGTGGATTTCCTAGTCACTCTCCCACCATTTGCTGGCCCTAGAAGCCCAATCCCCTTTCCTTTGTCCGGGTACTTCCCCTCAGTCTATCGCCCTTTGTTCACATGGCATCTATGTTCCCAAGTCTAACCACTTCTTTAGGTTTTTACTTCTTTTCTGTAAGCCCTCATGCACATGAAAATGTTAATACCAATCAAATTTGTATGCCTTTGCTCCTGTTCACGTCTTTTGTCGGTTTAATCAGTCCATGAAATGCTCATGAGTTCTCAGGCCCAACAAGTTAGAAATACGCCAGATTTTCCCATTTGAAGATTCCTAATGAACATGAACATATTCAAGGTACAGCAAATACTCGCTTTTTCTCCCCCATCCAAGCGGGAAATATGGTTCCCTGTCCCAGTCACGTCAGGTTCTATCATGCAACCTGCTTTGGCCAATAGCATGTACATGGGAGTAACAGGGCGCCCGTGCAGTATTTAAGAGGCATTATATGTTTCTGCTTGCTTCTCTGGTACAGTTTGAACTCTTCCATGAGAAAAATACACCCCAGTCAACAACCTTCCTAGCCTGCTTCAGAGATAGGCGGCGTGAACCTGAACTCAACACCTCGCCTTGGGCAGACTGCTCCATGGGCCCTATAAACCTGTACGCAAGAAATAGCTGCTTCAACTTTGACAAACTTACATCACTGTGATTTGTGGTGGCTGTTATGGCACAAACGCTGATTAATACAAGGGTTCCTAGAAGCTCTGCCATAAATATAATTAGCATTGTTCAACTTTTAACTTCCCCCAAATTATTTGATCATAGACCCTTATTTTACTCCATAGAAGTCACATTGGGAAATAGTAATATAAACAAACCCTTGGTAGTGGTTATACTCTAAGACAAGAGTATTAGTATTTAATGTTGAAACGAGGCATTTCTTACAATAGGATTCATTACCTAATCAATAGTCATTCACTTCTTAAATTTCTGGGAAGTATACCAAAAAGGCCTTCCTAAGTTTTATTATATTAATTGCATGCACTACTTCTTCATCTTGATGGCACCAGCTTAAGCTGATATACTTAGAAAGGTATTTTTCAAGGGAAAATTGAAACACTTGTGCCTCCCTATAGACACCCCCCATATAATCATAACTTAAATCTTACACACTTAAAAATATTTTTCCAGTGCAACCTTGGAACTGCTGATTAGCCCATTTGTTTTATGGAAAATTTACACCAAATAACCTAATGGGAACATGAGGCCTCACTGTCCTCCCCATCAGCCAAGGAAAACTTAATTTCTGTTAAAAAGAGGCTGGCTTCAAAAAAACTATAGGAGTTATAATATGTACTCCTGGGACATATTTATTTGAGTCGGGACTCAAAGACTGATAGATAAGACCTTGCCATGAATGTGATGCTTGAATGAAATAAGATGCCTTCACTTTCAATACTTCTTAGTGATCTTCTCTTTGCTTGGCCCGAAGGGACGTTCCCTCTGGGAAGATATCAGTCTGACCTTGAACAGACAAGGGTTTTCCAGGAGAAGCATTATCAGTCCAACTGCCTCACTTCAGGAGACCCTGTAAGTGGGGACACCCCCACACGGGCCAACCCTTGCTATGCCCCCAGACCTCCCCCTGACAACATTAGGTGTGGGGGGTTGGCAGACAGGAAGCCCAAGAGTGGGGTTCTGGTGCCCAGACACCAAGGCTTCTAACTGTTCTTTGGCCTGGTACCTACAGGCTTTTCCGGACCAGAGCAACACCCCCCAGCAAATTTAAGATGGTTAGACTAAGACATGCATTTCTTCTGCAAATCGGAGAGAGGCAGTTGAGAGGGGAGGAGGGAAGGCAGGACTGGCCTGACCTCATTGCAGCCCCATTTTCAGGGGAGATGGGGTTTAGGGAAGAGAGCACATCCAGTCCAGGAACAGACTCCGTAGAACTCTCCGTGCCCTGGGGCCCCTTGGCGCTCTCGGCCCCGAGGAAAGAAAGGCAAACTCCAGACAGAAGTAATACTCCATTAAAATACAACCACATATTTAAAAATTGTAAGACAAAGAGCTGTTCTTCTCATTCTACCTAACCAAAACATTATAATTTTACTTTTAAAAAAGAAGCATATGTAAGTTTTTTTAAAAGATAATTTATTGTTACATGAAGGAGTCACAAAGCAAAACGGGTGGGAAAGAAATGTCAAAGATGAATTTAAGACGTTTTTGTCAAATACTACTCTGGGCTTCCTAAGGTTAGAAACATGAAAAGTGTCCAATGAAAAGGTAATCATTCTTTGTTAAAAGGACTGGATTTAAAAACAACATTTTTTCAGAAAATACAAATCATCCTTATTACATGAAAGCCATAATTTAAGAGCCTGAGAAAAAAAGACTTTAATTCATAAGTAAACTGGGTCTCCCAGACACGCTGAGGAAGTCTGGTTCGCGGAGTGCGCTTTGAAAGCCACGGCTTCCGCCGTGCAAACCGACGCGAGCCGGGTGCCCATCGGTGTTCTTTACCTGCCCTGAAGTGTCCTGTTGTGTCTTCACCTGCTTCCTTTTCTGCAACCTCCAGCCAAGCAGGTTTGAAGAAGAAGGACTAGAACCAAAGTCCGTTCCCCAGTGAATAACTTAACCAACCAAAACCTGCTTTTTCATTCACATTACACGTTCACAATCGCTCGCTTCTACGTACTTTACTGACATAGTTCTGATTCTCTCCCCACCCAGAATGTGTGCCTGAACTTAACCCAATCCCCCTAAACCAAAATCTCCTGTGGACATCTCAGAACACCGCCACGGTCGGAGGCCACGTTCTCCAGCCCTTGTCTCTCCTGACACGCTGTCCACGACAGCGGCCTGACCCCACTCAAACGTCCCCACTGGGCCCAGGCAAAGCCTTGGGAATTCTCTCAACATAATTTTAAAATTACATCTATTGCTTGCCTTACATGATAAAATTACATAATTGGACAGAAAAATCCATTTTTATCATAAATGCCATGTCATTTGCTTTCCCAAACACAGGAAGCATTTGTTGCTCTGCATGACTAAGGAGGCTCCTGTAGGACCCAGAGAGCCCCAGCGCACAAACTTGGATGGTCCAGCCCGCTGCAGGCTCCGCCAGGGGATGCTGCCCATCAGTCAGGAGCGCAACAGACTAAATATTGTGGAGTCTGAGGGGGACACCAGACAGTTTGCCTCCAATGACTTTAAATGAAGGTGATTATCATCACACCTGCTGTCCTTGGAACAAAAGTCCCTGCTGTGGCTCCGGGGAACCCGGGAGCCAGCAGTTCTGCTTTCAGGGCAGATGGAAGCATCAACAGAAACCGGGAGATACAGCAGGAGTCTGAGCTTACAATCCTCTCTAACCCTCGAACACTTGATATAACTGGGGTGTATTCAGAGGGAATAGTCGCGGTTTGTTCTTTCCAGCACTGGAAGAGAAAAAGCCACCTGCAGCTTTCTTCACTCAAAAGCCTCAGGCAGGACAGGTGGCGGGTGAGGTGGGGCGGGCAGGGGAGGCCAACGGCAGGCTGGCCCGCCGCACCCTCTCGGCCTGCCGCCATCCCATTGCACTGAATTCACAAAGTTCCTTCAGTTTACACCCAACGCCACGAGAGTCACTTACACGAAAATGGACACTTAAAGGAAGCGCGTGCCACCAAACAGCACCCAGGCTCTGCAGTGGGACTAGGGACATCTGTCCCTGCCTTGACTGCACCGGGGGCCGGGGGGGGGTGTCTCCTCCCTCGAGGCTCAGACCTAAGGCAGTGGCGGAATTCCTCTGCCACACTGACACAATCAAAGTCCTACAAGCCAGTGACCCAGGGTCCCTGGAGAGGAGACCCATCCTGAAGAACCAGATCACCAGGAACATCTGTGCTTGCCTCCTCCCAGGTGGCGTCAGGCCCCAGGTGTGGCCGCTGGTTCCCACTGTGAGTGAGAGCCTCTCACCGAGTCCCAAAAAACCGTTTCCTAAGCACTCTTTTAAAATACTGTCTCTCTCTGCAATGTTTTCCCATATGAAAAAACAGGAAAGTATTTAGAAACCCCAAAATACATATCAGGAGGGTTACACAAGCCTGTGGAGACATCACCAGATGCCAAGGGTGCGAGGCACTCTGCCAGACCCTGAGCTCAGAGGCAACTGGTGGAAGGAACCGGAACCAAAGTCACTGCCCCTGAAGTCCCTACAGATGACCCGGCCCTCCTGGAGAGGTGAATGCGGAATGAACCAACCCTTCCTTCCTTCCTTCCTTCCTTCCTTCCTTCCTTCCTTCCTTCCCAAAAAATCTTATTCTGTTTGGGTTTTTTTTTTTTTTTTATGTCATGAAAAAGATTTAGAGAATGCGAAGCGTTCTGGTTACCAGGAAATGGACATGGAAATGGAAATAAAAACGGAATGGAGCGCCACGCTCCACACAGATGGCAGCCATGTGGGGGCCGCAGCTTACTGAATCAGCACCGCTGTCGAAGCAGTGAGGACACCACGGCTGAAATTTCTTAAAACTCACTTTTTCCATTCAAGAGACTTTTTCCACGCTCCTTCTCAGATATGCTGGCCAATGGAAGAGGGGCTCTTCCCTCCCTCCCTTTTCAAACTGTGACCCTTTCCCTCTCGCTGTAGTCTCTTTATTTTCTCATCAAATTGAGATGGGGGAGGGGACAGAACTATGCAGCAGCGAACTAGAAATACACTCCTTTTAAAAACAATTTGACCATTTTTTAAAAACCAAATTCTCTCAATTATGATAAGATAGCATGACATTTTTTTCTTCCCCAGGCTGGGCTTAGAGGTGTCTCTAGGTTAGATTCCCAGGGGCACGAATGACACTCAAGGGTGGTGTGGCCCAACATGACTGGGGCAGCCGGGGAGCCGGCCCAGCACCCCCAGCTTGCTGGAGTCAGCTCTCATCCGAGAGGCAATCACCGCCCAGGAACTCCGTGGCTTCGAGCTCCACGCTGGACAGGAACCTCCTCAGCGTCTTGCGGCAGTTGTAATCCAGGGTGGTGGTGTAGACGGTCTTGGGGTACTTGGGGTAGACGATGGTCGTGCTGAGGAAGCGGGTGGGCTTGTGGCGGGGCTCAAAGCGCAGCTCGGCCTTGTAGTTGCGCCACGTGCAATTGGGGATGCAGGTGACCGTCTGGCTGCAGGAGGCCACGGCCAGGCCCAGGGGCAGGTGGACATTGTCGATGAAGTGCCGCTCTGAGTCGTACTTGACTGAGGAAGTGTACCTGGGTGGGAGATGGGAGGCAGCATGATGGTGTTGCTCTGAGTTAGGGGCACTGGGGTCCCTGCTGTGACCCTCGACCTCTTGTGGGGTGCAAATCTTCAGATGTGGTGACCTTAGTTAGACGCACCGTAGAGTTACTGCAGCCCTTCCTGTGTGGTGCTGTTCGAAGTGCTTTACTTCCAGGATCTAATTTAATTGTCCCAGCAACCCTGGGAGAGGTCATCCAGGCACAGAGGGTCAAGGTCACAGCGGGACTAAGTACTAGCGGCTGGGATTTAAATGCAGGCGTGCACGATCCCAGAGTTTATGGTGTGCTCACTGTTTCTCTGCAGGCAGCAGCCCCTGAGTCCACGCCCACTTACTTGAGCTGGGAGAGCCCCGGCAGGTTACTGACCTTACTTCCGAACTGCTCAAAGCCTCAGTTACCTTTTCCTGTAAAAGGCACCCAGGAAGGACTGGGCAGGATGTGCACACAGCAAGTGCTGTCAGCGGTAATTATTATATCACGATGTGTATTCGACTGCCACACTAGGGAAGAACAGTTTTGCTGTCCCCTGAAGTCATCAATTAGCTCTTTAAAGGAAGGATGAAGGAGCCCAGAAACCCCAGATGCTGCTCCTGGATGCCAGGTGATACCCAGTTCTAGCACTTGGTCTGCCTTGGCCTTTCGTTTGGAGACCCCCTCGGAGCCAGGGACTCTGAGACCTGACCTTCTCAATCAAAGTCAATTACAATCTTGATTTCCATAAAAACCCCAAACATTAATGTTCCTCAAGTAGCTACTTTGTTATTTTTAAAGTCCTTCTTTGGTAATTTGGGAGTTACTTCTCCTTATATATAAGCAAAGCATAGTTCATTTTCCTTTATAACTATGACAGCTTCCTAAGTGCTAAAATATATATGAGCATCACACGTAGGCACATCTAACAACAGTGCCCTCACCAGCCCCCACCCACCAGCCAGGGAGTGAGAATCAGCATTCTTTTCTTTTTTTTTTTTTAACTTTTTTAAACATTTTATTTATTTATCTTTAGAGGGGAAGGGAAGGAGAGAGAGAGGGAGAGAAATATCAATGTGTGGTTGCCTCTCATGCATCCCTTGCCGGGAGCTGGCCTGCAACCCAGGCATGTGCCCTGACTGGGAATCAAACCGTGTTCCTTTGGTTCACAGGCCCCGCACTCAATCCACTGAGCTACACCAGCCAGGGCTCAGCATTCTTTTCAATGAGCCGGAGAGAAACGCCTATTCTCTTTGGGCAAGTAGGTAAGAAGCTGGTGAAAGCTAATGTCATGAAGTCATGTCCTCATTTTGTTCAAAATACAAGCTCTGCAGGAATAAAGGGCTGAACTGCTCACCTCCAAACTGGTGAGCCTCCTTTGTTCCACGTCAAAGGGCCCTTTGTGTTGAGGCAACTGAAACTCCAGCTATAAAACCACCAGCTCCCAAAAGTAAAATTCCTTTCTCTAAAAAGACATATCTTGGACAGAGCCTCTTAGTGAATCCCTGTCCCCAGATAATCCTGGATGAGATACATTCCCAAAGAAGAACGAGACTTTCCCAGTGAAATTATAAAAACGAGGCTACTGCACCTTGAAGCAGGGTTGGGAGGTTGGTTGTGGGTGGGGAAATGGGAACCAGCTTTGGAAAGAGGAATTGATTAGGAAATGTTAAGCATCTGATGGCCGTGACATATGAGGTACAAAAAGCAACTTGTAGGACTTTATAACATGAGCTTGTTTTTACTTCAAAAAGGGTGTCTCTGTATTTAATTGCTTAGAATGCATTAGGAATTCTGAAAGCATGCCCACTGAGCTATGAATAGTCACTGGCACACTCTTGTGATAAACTAATTAAAAAATAAAGAATAAAAAATACTAATTTCTGGAATTAAAAAGTGAAAAATTTAAAAATAAAATAAAATCAGAGCCTGCTATATTTACCTTACTTCCGTTGGTGGCAAGGGGTCAAACTCCACTCCTTCGCCAAAGGACAGGGGGCATAACTTGGGCGTGCAGGCAGAAGCCGGGGGTGTGGGGAGCAAGGCTGGATTCTGTGAGGATGGAGAACACAGTGAGACCACGGGCTGAGCTGATCTAAACCCCACAGCAGATCCTGGCTCTGAGCCTCCAGCTGAGCATCCAAGTATGACCTGTGCCCCCTTCCTGAGAATGATGCCAGAGAAGGGCTGACCCACAGCATGGGAAGAGCAGTGGACAGCGAGCCAAGAGGTCTGGGTTCGAATCCCAGATATATCACAAATGAGTTGTGTGGCCCCACAAGAGCCAGGTCACATGCCCTCAGAGACCTTATCTTGTACCCCAAGGGGGTGCCCCCTTCTACACCGAGGTTCCGTGAAAGGCTGACAGGAGGAAACACATGTGAGTTCAGCGACATCGCTGGACCCAGGGTCTGCCGCGCTACCCCGCAGCGGGATGGGCAGGAAGCCCTCACCAGCTGGGGCTCCATGAACCAGAACCTCAATTATGTGCCCCCAACCCTGTCGTGGTCTTGGCAACACTTTTGAAAAGGCCCAAACAAAACCATCCTGCCAGAGATGTTTTTATACTGCAGATTCGGGACAACCTCCTCCACCTTCTCTTGCCTCTGGGAAGATCAACACCCAGCCAAGATGGAGGGTCTGCAGCCTCCCTGGTAAGATGAGCACCAAAAAGTTCGTGCCACGTCCCACTCTCCAGAAAACTCGAAGAGCCGGGGCACCGCATACCTAGAGGTTAACGGGCTTCCTGTCAGGTCAAAGCTTTGGACTTTCTGCTTCATCAAGCAGCCTGAGAGACAGTTCCACCCCGGACACAGGTGCCAGCTCTCCCCGGATTTCCGTGTAGTGCCCTGCGGGTTCCCAGGTTATGGGGGAATCTGTTGTTTTCTTTGCCCGATTTGAGAGAAGGACCCACACTTGGGCCAGGGTGTGGAGGTGGCAGCCTCACCCTCACATCTTCCAGGACAGGGAAGGTCAAAGATTGTCTCTAAGACACTGATCATGTCACTGGGACAAGGTGTCACTGAAGGTGTAGGTTGGAAATACAAAAGCCAAAGGGGACCAGGGGGAGGATCCAGCACCAGAATTTGGGTGGAGAGTTCAGCAAGCCCCTGCTGGGGTGGGGCTGTGGGTGAGAACCAAGGCCAGCGGATGGCGGGGAGGGGTGAAGTGTGGGCACTGGCTGCTGCAGAGCTTTTGGAAACAGCCCCCAAGTCGTGACAGCGGGCCCTGCTCTGCCCCCAGCTCTCTGGCTGCCAGACATTTCCCAACCTAGGGGGGACCTTCCAGACAGTCCTGGGCTGCAGGATGACACAGCCACAGGAGTAGACAGGCGACTCTCCAAAACTCACATTACAGCCTTCTCTCAGGCATCCACACAAGCGCTCGGTTCCCTCGCCTCGGCCTTCTCTGCTGCCTCATCCCTGCCCACCCACCGGACACACACTGAGCACACACCTCGCTGCAGGTGCAGGCTGGGAGTGGGGCAGGGCAGCAGGACTTATAACAAACACACAGACAAGGTGCCACCAGGGAACAGGGATGAAGCCGCAAACTCTAGCATGGCTCTGTGAGGCATCAAGGAAGACTTTCCAGAAGAGGCGACAAGCTAGGCATTGAAGACCCAGCAGGGCTTTGACAGGTGGAAAAGCTGACTGGGTGTTGAGAGAGGTAGAAACGGATGGGCTTGGGGAGAAAAGGCATGCCAAATGGAGGCAGCAGCCTCAGAGGCACCAGCCTGTGGTCTGGAGATGCAGAAGATGAGCCTAGAAAGGGCCAGACCCTGGGGGCTTCTGCAGGCCAAGTTGAAGCTGGTGCTGCCTTGCGGTGGAGAGGAGAATGCAGCGATGTCCATGGAGAGGCAGGGTCACTGGGTCAAAAATTCCACACACCATCAAAGTGTGTGGGTTCTTCAGGAGCAGCAGCTGCCACTGACTACTTTACCCAGGGGAGAGGGCTGCAAATACCCACCCTCTCCCTCCCCAGGGGCCGGCTGGGGTGAGGGCCCCTCTGAGCTTTGACTGAAGGCAGGATGTGGGCTCCCCTGAGCACTAGGTAAAGGCAATAAACACCACCACCTGAGAGACTGCTAAAGCAAAAGAGACTTGGTGTTTTTCATTAAAGAAGAATTTTAAAAGAAAATAAAAGTATTCACTTTTGAAAGTTTCCACCCACCTAAAGGCCTCCCACCCATCACGTGCCAGACACGGGTTAGGTGGCAGGACAACGGGTGGCACAAGGAGGGCAGAGTCTCGTGGGGTGACCTTTCTCAAAGGGTCCCTCCAAGGCCACTAACACAGTCCCCAAAGGCTGGCCCCGTTCGCTGTCTGAATCCGGGAGCTGGGGAGCCAGAGCACACTCCTCTCCCCAAGAGCAGCAGGAAGGTGTAGGGCCCCTGGGAGCCGCCGTTGGCAGAGGAAAAGCCCGGGAGGCAGCGCCAGGCCTGCAGTCCAGGGAAGGCTGGGGTTCCCTCTTGGTGTCCCCAAGCCCCTTCCAGGACGGCCGGGACAGGAATGTGGCCGGGCCGCAGCCTGGCAGCCCCGGAGGCTGCCACCCCGAAGGGAGGAGGAGGCGGCTCGCCTTTTCCCGGGGCTCCCGCGCCTCCCAGGCGATGACAATTTTCCAGCCACCGGCTCCAGCTGGCCAGGCGCTCCAGCGCTCCCGCCCTGGGCTCCCAGCTATGGCCACGCCGTCCCGACGGGAGGGTGGCGGCGCCGACAGTGCGACCCGAAAGGGGCCGCAAGACCAGCTGGTAGTCTTCCGGGGCCCGGCTGCGGTTGGGATGGGGAGAGAAAGGGCCAGAGGGGAGCCACTCACCAGGACCGCTGGGGTTGCCGCCACGTCGGACTCCAGCGTTCCGGATGCCGGAGCGCGCTCCCCGCTGCCGCCGCCGCCCCCAGCCGCCGCGAGCCCCCAGTGGCTGGGGCTGGGGCTGGGGGGCAGCCCGGAATCCGGGCTATCCAGGACGCCGTCGCCCTTCTTCTTCGTGTCCACGAGCTCGGGCACATCCTGCAGGTTCAGCCGGCCCACCATGGCCGTGTGCGCGGCGGGGCCCTGGCTGGGGCCACGGACAAGCAAGGGGCGCAGATGCGGGCCCGGGGCCGCTGCCCGCCCGGCCGCCCTGCCTGTCCGCCGCCCGCGCGCGGTCCAAGTCTGGCGGGCTGCGACGCCCCGGGCCCGCCCTCCGTCCTCTGCCCCGCCCCGCCTGCCGGGCCGCCCCGCACAGGCCGAGCCGCGAGGCCCGGCGCCAGGGGCCGCTGCGCTCCTGTGGTGCGCCGCCCTCGTAGCGTCCCGCCAGGCCTCCCAGCCCGCCGGGAGCGACGGATCCCAGCGCGCCAGGGTCGCCGGGCTGGCCTCCCTGAGGGCGCCGTCCGGGACCACGTCCGGCTCCGTCTGGGCCCTCTCTCCGCTGCAGGTGGACACGGTGACCACTCTCCCCCGGCCCCTGGCCAGTCGCCCTGTCCCAGCAGGGCCCAGCAAGCGCCAATACCTCGAACCCTGGAGGTCTAGGGAAGCCAGAGCAGAGCCCCGGCCTGCAGAGGCTTGGGGAGCCGGCCGAACCCAGCGAGCAAACAACTGGAAATTATTAATAGTTAATGCGCTTCGTATGGCTCTAGCCGCCTCTTGGCTCAGCAGGGCGGGCTCTCAGTCTGTCGCTGGCTCTCATTTCTGCCCCGCAGAAAAAGAGGGCCTATTCCGCAGATCTCAGGGGGCTCCTGCAGAGAGACATCACTCCCCGGCCTGAGCGCCCCGCTGAACAGGCTGTGGCCACACCAGGCAGGGAGAGTCTGCGGTGGCCCAGCGGACTGGGACCTCGATGGTGATCGGGCTCAGCAGGCCGCCCACTGCTGTCAGAGGGACCATGTGCGGGCCGCAGCTTTTCACTCACAGGATTCCCTGTCTAAAACCCAGCCTGGGGGCTCTCCCCTCATTTTCGATTAGACAGAAAGACCTATCAGAGGGAGCTCTCTGTTCAGTAGCTGCCAGCTGTAGACCTGGCTGTTCTCAAACCTAGTCCTTTTTCTCACAGAGACTTCCAAAATTAGCAGTAAATATTTAGTAAGTCCCCACCCTCAACCCCACCGCCACCCTAACCTGAGGGTTTTGGTGTGCACTCAGCTAAAAGCCTCAAGCTGGAGCTGTGCCCAAACCTAGCCTGCAAGCACCAGCTCCAAAGAGGGGTGTGTGCCCAGGGTTGGGGGACTCCACTGACTAGATAAGAGGCGGGCTCTGGCCCAGGCCAGGGGGCTCAGTTGGCTGGAGTGTCAGTTGGTAAACCAAAAGGTCGTAGGTTCAATTCTCAGTCAGGGTACATGCCTATGTTGCAGATTGGATGGGTTTGGGCGGGTTGGGGCTGTGTGGGAGGGAGCAATCCATGTTTCTCTCTCACAATGATGTTTCTCTTTCTCTGTCCCTAAAATCAATAAACATCTCCTTGGGTATCCTTGGATGAGGATTTGGAAGAAGAAGAAGAGAGGTGGCTTCTGTGCATGCCCCACCATGGCAGCCCAGTCTGTGTCCTGCAAAAACAAAGGACACTTGTGCTGCTTGCAACCTGTTGAAGTCAGAATTTAGAGCAGGTAGATGTTAGAGATCTGTCGGCAAAGTTGGGCCCGCCTATCCTTCTCACTCATCATTTTCAGGCAAGAAAACAGAAAAGGGACTTGGCTTGCTCCAAGTCATACATTTGGTACAAGGCGGCTTGCCTCAGACGATCCCCTCCACAGAGCTAGACCCTGGTGTGCGCCTGTGTGCTGACATGTCGTCCATTCATCAGGGCCTGTGGGAACAGGGTGCGGAATCTCAGTCCAGACGAACTCATGGTGCAAGGACATGCTCTAAGCAATGGGTCTTAAAGGCTGGGCTAATGACACAGCTGTGCCTCCATACCCTCGTCAATCCCACCATCTGGATGTCCCAGGCCGACCCCAACCTGGGCACCACCGGAGGGATCAAAGTGCTTCTGGGGTTATGGAGAGCGTGGTCTGCCGGCCATGGGAGGACCTGGTGCCCTGGAGAGACTCTGCCCACCGGTGTCCCCACGCAGACCCTGGGAGCTCTTCCCCGAGCCTGGCCAGGTTGGGAAAGGTATCCAGGAAGATGGCAGTTGCTCCAGGGGGGTGGTGGTGTTCAAGGTCATCAGCCTGGAGGAGGTAGAGGACAAGACTGGTGAAGGTCACCATACGAGGCCAGTTTTAGCCCCTCTTTGCAGTGGATTGTGGTGGAGAGCTTGGGAGGGATCTCCCCACCTGAACCTGCTAAAACCCAGAGCTGGAGCTGGGGTCAGGGGGTGGAGCCTGGCATCACCTTCTCAGGGGAGTTCTGAAGGGCTTCAATTGTCTGTGTTCTGACAGAAGAAGATGCAGAGACATCACAGCTGCCAAACTGAGCAAGGAGATGTGAGGCTGCAAGCTTTGGAGGGTCCAGGCAAATCAAAGGGATACCTTTGAGGCACCCCTTTCTCCCAGGCACTGGGGTCATCATGCAACTGGCCCAAGAGTTACATGGGTATGTTGGCCCTCAAACTGGACCTAGGACATCCACATACCAACCTCCATCCTATGAAAAAGTTCTGTCTGATCCCCAAGAACGATGCCTCCCCAACTCCAGAGGGCTCATCAGGCCTCAGGACAACTGCCAAGGAGCTTCGGAAGCATAAACTGATTGCCCACCATGGCCTTTCTCCTTACAGAGGAGCCCAGCACAGACTTGTGGGCTAGAAACTGGAGGGGCTTGAAGAGGGCTCCATCACTGGGGCCTGACACAGACAGAGAAGCAGAGGTGGGGACCATGGCTCCGTACACACTCCCACGGCCCACTGAGCGCCCTCCCCCAACAACCTGCACCCAAGTCGCACCCTCCCTGGCTCCCAGAATTCTACAGAGCCAATCAAAAGACAAGGAGCGCCCCCTGATGAGTGTGGCTCAGTGGGTTGGGCATTGTCCCTCAGAGGAAAGGTTGCAGGTTTGATTCCTGGTCAGGGCACATGCCTGGGTTGCGGGCTGGTCCCTGTAGGGGCATTCGAGAGGCAACTGATCGATGTTCCTCTTTCACATCAGTGTTTCTCTCCTCTCTTTCGCTCTCCCTGACCCGCTCTCTAAAAATAAATAAATAAAATCTTTATTAAAAAGAAAAAAGACAATGAGGAGAAACCCCAGGTGTGTTCAGAGTGTCACTGAAAAGCAAAGAGAAGGTGGAGGGAGCCGTGGCCTGAAGGGGATCCTGCCTGCCCCCCCACCCCGGCACCCCCTGGCCTCCTGGCGGGGGTGAACAGGGGGTTCTCACAGCAGGAAGCCTGCAACTTTCACCTGCTCACGTGTTCTTCTTGGGAGGGGAGCTGGGGACTTCCTTGTAACTACGTGGGTGTGTTTCTCAGCCCTGAGCGAGTTTGCATGTCCTGCCCTTGTCTGGAAGGACCCCATCCTCCTCCTCCATCTTATTCCAGATCGCTTTCCGCCAGAGGTAGCTTTAACTCTAACTGAAACTAAAAACTCCAACTGAAGGTTGGGAAAGACAATCGATTCTGCCTTTCCCCCTTCCTGCGGGCCTTATTCCGAG
This sequence comes from Anoura caudifer, assembly GCA_004027475.1. Taxonomy (NCBI): domain Eukaryota; kingdom Metazoa; phylum Chordata; class Mammalia; order Chiroptera; family Phyllostomidae; genus Anoura; species Anoura caudifer. Next base: position 188,847 of record PVKU01002672.1, read on the forward strand.
GAGCAGTGGGGGTGCACCTAGACATCAGGGCTGGGCTGCAGCAAGCGAGGCCACGCAGCCTGCATGACGAGTGGCCTCTTCTCAGACTTGTCCTTTCAGAGGCGGCGATCATCTCCCTGCCTGCATCACAGAGACCCGTGTCCTCATAGGACTTGGCTTCTGGCTGGAGGCCTTTCTCAGGAGGGTCTGAGCTCAGAACAAAAGACTCCTGCCAATGAACGGCCATTCTGCATTTCCCCATTTTCTGCTCCAGATTAAGGTGGTGCCTGATCGGATTGAGTCAGACGAGAACAGGGCAAGGACCCCCACAGGGCTGCTGCGTACTGTTCCGGAACAGCTTGTCTTCAGTCAGCTCTGCCAGGCAGCGGATTGAAAGCCCTGCCGACTCCAGTGCGCTGGCTCCCAGCCTGTGCCTGTGGCGCCCTGCAGTCCCAGCGCCCCCGCAGGGTCTTGTGTGCTGGGAGTCACAACGCAGGAAGGAGCCTTAGCGCTCAGTCAAGTCCCTCCATTCCTTCCAGAGCACCTATGTCAACCAGAATACTTTGAAAAAATAGAACTTCATTTTGTTTTCTTAAGTATTTTAAGATTAAGGTTATAGCCCTAGTCAGGTGCTCAGCTGGTTAGAGCATCATCCCGACTTGCCAAGGCTGCAGGTTCCATCCCCGGTCAGGACACATATATACAAGAATCAACCAATAAACGCATAAATAAGTGAAACATTAAATTGATGTTTCTCTCTCTCCCTCTCCCCCACCTAAAATCAATAAAAAATTTTTTTAATCAATAAATTAAAAAAAGATTAAGGTTGTAGTTTTCAAAGAACATTGAAAGGGAACTACCATGTTCAATAGAGAAAGGAGCTGAATTAGAAAGACGCGCTTGGCCACAACGCAGCCCCCGGGAGCGCGCACACACTGAGCCCCTACGCTCACAGAGGTGGTGCGGATGAGACCGAGCCAGGGGACACCAGTATTTTGCTTGGTGATTCAGGGTGAAGTGGGCCCTAGCGAGCAGGCCAGCTCCTTCTCTCACCTCTCAGGTGGGAGACCTCCAGCTCAGGTGGAGAGATGGGAACTAGCCCAGCCCAGCTGGCGACAGTAACCCAGATCCCGAATGCAGCTCAGGGTGAAGTCAGGCCGATGTCCTGGTGTGGGGAACCCCGTGTGTGACTCCAGTCAAACACAAGCTCCTCCCTCGAGGTCTCCTATTTGTAAGCTGAGAGCTATTTTCCCAAATGCTCCCTAGTTACACAGAACAGGGCCATGGCCTCGGCAAAATAAAATCCAGATGGGATATTGCAAAGAGCTGGGGCACATGGCCTCCTTGGAACCGCATCCATGCACTTGCACTCCTGGCTGCATTCTGCATATTCGCACTGGACAAGGACTTGCAGCCCAGAAAAAGAGCCTTTAGTTGAGCAACTGAAGTTAAGACCCTTGGCTCCTTGGCTGACAGGTGTGATAGAAGGGCATGCCGTCATTTTCCCTGGGGAACAGGTGGCTGGTCTTCACAGCCACAGTCCGAAGGCAGCTTCCAGGCTTCATGGACCACCTGGGATTCCGGTCTGTAGGGAAGGGATGGAGAAGGGGGGCCCATGGGGGTGGCCGATTGTGCCACAATGACGGTCTAACCCACTGTGTCCTTCGGGGAGACATGGCCCCAAAGTGCACTCCTCTCCTGCCCCAAATTCAAAGCAGGATACACATGGGGAGAGGGTGGCTGTGGTTTGCAGCTCTGTACTGTGGGGAACTCCTGATACTTGCCAAAGGCATTAACATGCCTTTGAAAAGTGTTTTTCAGTTTTGAATCTTTCCTGAAAATTAGCCAGGGGTGGGGAAAGAACTTGGGGTGAGCAGCGAGGTACAAAAAGAAAAACTGCGTGTCTCATGCTTTCTCAGGCCATATTGGCCGGGGTGTGTGTGTGTGCGGCAGGGGGATGGTTAACTGGAATTTTATTGCCTCTTGCCCCCAACCACTGACAAGTATTTCTGGAAATCTCTGAAGGGGTCTCTCATATGGTCATAAATAAATCTGGTCGTACACATGGGAATGCCTACTATTAATTTTCTTTTCATTCCCCTGCCCCACTGCTCCAGCTGCTGGTTCTGCTGTTATATGACAATGTCCCACCACAGCCCTATGACAGGCTGTCCTTGCTGAGACCCCCGTCAGCTCCATGGGGCACCTAGGAGAGGCTGCAGCCATGCCACTGGGGCCCTACTCCTCTGCCCCATGCCAGGCACTGCCCACAGCCCCCACGCACCGCTGCCGACACTGGAGGGGGTGCAGGAGCCTCAGCTGGGCTGCCCTCTGCAGCTGAGTGCCCCTCGCCCCTTCTGGTCATGCTAATCCGGAGGCCTCACAGCAGGGTGGCTTCCTGTAGGCCTGCCTCCCACCCTAGGATTCAAAGTTGGATCCTGTAGGGAAAAGCCGAGAGATAAATAGAGAAACAAACAAAATCCTCTCTGAATTCCAAGTCCCTGTCCCCTTAGCCAGGCCTGTCCCTCTGGCCCCTTCTGGTGCACATGGCAGCGGGCTGTTCTCTTCCTTTGGTACTTGTAATGGGTGTTATTCTGTGACGATGGACCCTGGCATACAAAAGGTGAAGCCCTGTTCACTTTTTTAACTAATTCAACTTAGCTCGCAGGCCTCTGATCTGTCTCGAAGTAGGAAAACCGCCGTGCAAATTCAATGTTGTTTCTTATCTTCTGGGAAATAATGTTTTTGTGTAATGACTACTCTTGTCCTGCCCGTCTGTCTGGTGGCATCTGGGGAGGCTTATGTAACCTGGTGGCAGCAGGACGGGTGGCTGGTGGCACCCAGGGCCCTGGGCATGTTCCCATTGGTCAGGCTTCTGTGAGGTGTAGCTTGTCCTGTGTGGCCACGGAAGGCTGTCCTCTGCCGTGGATGCCTGTGAGCCAAATTCTCCGCATCCTGGTTGTCCTGGCCGATGGTCTCTTCCAATGAACTGCCCCTTGGACTGCTTCTGGGGGCTCTGAGAGTGCACTCTCGCTTACTCAGGCCTGTCTGGCTGGGCAGCCTTCCCAGACACTGCGGTGCCTTGCTGCACACAGGACCCTCCGTGGGGCCTGCAGTTTCCTGCGGTAGCTGCCAGGAGCCAGGCAAAGGCTTCTAGACCAGGATTCCCTCATATTTAAGGAGGGGGGGGTCTCTTATCTCGGGGCTTAGCCCATAGTGGTGGGATTCTGGATATTTTTCTCAGGGGCCTACCAGCTTTTAAACCATGTCATACACACCTCATGGTTTTTCCTATCTACTGATCTTTTTTTTTTTTTTAATGGAAAAAAAAAATGTTGAAGTTGAGATGCCCTGTTCCTATGCTGATGGTGTGGATTGTATGCAAAATCCTCCCTAATTTTGGCTCTTCAAAGTTAAAGGTACACTTTTATTTTTTTGGTCTTCAGCTGAGGACATTTCTTCATTGCTTTTAGAAACAGAGGAAGGGAGAGAGAGAAACATTGATGCGAGAGAGAGGCATTGACTGGTTGCCTCCCGTAGGCGCCCAGACTGGGGATCGAACCCACAACCTAGGTGTGTGCTCTGACCAGGAATCAAACCCATAAGACTTTGGTCATGGGAGAATGCTCCAGCCACCTGAGCCACACCGGCCAGGGCAAAGGTACACTTTTAGACTAAGGAACAAAAAAAAGCAAAACACCCCAACCCTCCTACATTGACAGCTATGGCTTTCCAGCCTTTTTTCTCTCCTCTTGAATCACAAAAGTCCCCACAGGAGTTCAGAAGCTAAGAATTTAATTTTTATACCATCACCACTGGAGGACGGTGCATATAAGACACCTTGCCTTCTGCTGGAGTGATGGGGAAGGGGTAGAGGAAAAAAAAGAACAGGAAAGATGCCCAGTTTAGCATCAAACTATTAGCTCTCTACATGTGCAAAGGCTGACCACTGCTTTCATGAGCAAACCCACACAGCATGTACTCCAGGGGCCCTGACCTTGAGGGAAGCCTTAGGGCTTTTGCTCAACAAGAAGACTTTCTTGCAGCAAGACACAGCTCCAGTTGGGTCACATTTGGCTTTGTGCAATGGAAATGAAAGGGGAACTTCCGCTTACTGGGTTTCTACAGACAGAGCTGCAACTACTTCCTCTACAGGTTACAAAGCAGGAAGAAACGTCTAGGGCAAGTAAGGGTGTGGAGAAGTGGGGACACCCATGCGATGGGGGGGGTGCGCAGCAAGACCATCTCCACAGAGGACATTTTGGCAAAAGCCAGGGACACTTCCACCATGTACGTCCTTTCATCTTTACAAACAGGACAGTTGTGGGGGGTGTCCTGCACAAAGGTGAGCATGAGTAAGCCAAGACGCCTACAGAAAGATTTTCACTCATGATGTCTTTAATAGCCAAAAAATAAAAGCACTTACTTATACACTGATAGGAGACCTGCTAAATAAACAATAGTATATCTGAACTATGGAACACCATGCAGTCATTAAAAAGAATGAGTAGACAGTTGGTTAGAGTGTCACACCAATACGCCAAGGTTGCAGGTTCGATCCCTGGTCAGGGCACATACAAAAATCAAGAAATAGCCCTGGCTGGTGTGGCTCATTAGATTGAGCATGGGTCTGGAAACCAAAGGGTCGCTGGTTCGATTCCCAGTCGGGGCACATGCCTGGGTTGCCGGCCAGGTTCCCAGCTGGGGGCACGTGAGGGGCAGCCACACACTGATGTTTCTCTCCCTCACTTTCTCCTTCCCTTCCCCTCTGTCTAAAAAATAAATAAAATCTTAAAAAAAAAAATCAAGAAATAACAAATTGATGTTTCCCCTTCTCTAAAATCAATCAATCAATCAATCAATCAATCAATAAAGGATGAGTAGATCTATATATGCTGAGGAAAAAGATATCCAAGGTATATTGTTTAGCTGCAAAAAATATGCAAATATGATTTATAGTAGTTGTTTGCGAAGTGCCCCTCCCCCACAGCAGAGACACAGAGAAAGTCTGGAAGAAGAGTAGGGCTTTTAATATATTTCCATATTGGTTTAACTCCTTAACACAAATACTTATATTGTACTTTAAAAATTAGTGTTACTATCTCAATAGTTTATAAGGCAAAGACAAGTAGAAGCAGCAGCGCAGAAATACGCAAAACATCGGTGTTCCCAGTTCTGAGTGAGGAGGAGGCCCAGGGGAGGGAGGGTTCCACCGGCTCTCTCTGCGAAATGCTCAGAGCCCCGAGGAACATGGTGGCCGAGCTGGGGACCACGCAGAAGGGCTTCCTCGGGCCAAACCCCACCTCTCAGGCCTTCCTGGGACGGAGACTCTTGATTTGCTGGGGCAAGACAGATTTTTAATTTAATTTCCATGACTGTTGTTGGTGTAATCATTCATAATTAAGAATTTTTTTTTCTGATTAACTAACCATATTAATTGACAAAGAGAGCTGAGACTGAGGAACTTGAAAAGGAAGTTGGTGCCACATACAGACAGGGAATTCCAGGAAGGGCGCTGAGTTTAGCCGGAGATGGTACATGTGATCCAATGATGGGCTGTACGGGGACTGGAGTCGGGGTCGGGGGGAGAACCCCAAACCTGAGAAACCTCAGGAGGCTCAGCTGGCGTTTACTATTCTCTGAAGGCAGCTGGAGCGGAGACCACAGGGGCCTAGGACCTGGGGGCTTGACCACGTCAAGGCTCGGAAGGACAGGAAAGTCAGTGGGAGACCAAGAAGTATTGGAGCCAAGAAAGCAAGGCACCCAAGGAGTTAAGAGGGAATTCCTAGGGGGAGGGGAGACTCATCAAATGAAGGCAGAGTGCAACGGGAATAAAGTTCAGGAAGAAGGTCATCAGTGACTTTCAAGAGAAATTTCTGGAAGGCAGTCGAGGTGGATGCTGAACAAGAGGGAAAGCATGAATGGGAGGAAATGGAGGCAGTAGCTGTAGACCTCCTCGGAAATGGGAACACAGGCCATGAGGAAAGCCCCATGGGGGCTGGGAACCCGAGGAAACTGTGAAGCTCCCCCTCAGGTCTGCAGACTGAGCAAGAGGAAACGGGAGCGGGCTCTAACGTGGGGGAGGGAGGTCTCCAGGGGAGAGACAGGCAGAGGGACATGCTGAGTTCAAAGGGGGATGTGCCAGGCTCCCTTAGACTTTGCCAGTCACCTTCCATTTATTTATTTATTTATTTATTTATTTATTTATTTATTTATTTATTTATAGAGAGGGAGAAAGAGAAGGAGAGAAACATCAGTGTATGGCTGCCTCCCTCGAACCCTCCACTGGAGATCTGGCCTGCAACCCAGGCACGTGCCCTGACTAGGAATCGAACCTGCGACTCTTTGGTTCACAGGCTGATGCTCAATCCACTTAGCCACGCCAGCCAGGGTGCCAGTAATTTTTCATAGTGACCAGTAAGTAAGTGATGGAGACTCGGCCTTATTTTCCCATTGCTGAAATGAGGGAATCTGACTTAAGTTCTAAAAGCAAATTAACCAAAATACCACCCAACGTGATGCTGCAACACAGAGCTTCCTACCTACACAGCTGGGCCGCTGCCATTGTGCCCAGCAAATGCCCACACTGATCCCTTAGCCCTGGGGCTATGAGAGGTACTGGGTGCCCTGGAGCAGCCACAGTCCCCAGGCCCATGGCCCAAGCAACCTCTACAACTGATTTGCCCAAGTGAGGGGCCATGGGAATACAAATGTTACAGTTTTCACATTTCGAGGATGAAAGGTTGGAAGGCATTGCATACAGACGTGCAAGCCCACAGGTTTAAAATTTGGGGCTCGTGGGGGTTTTGAAAGCAGTGGGCTTCCTTCCAAATGTTGCCCAAGCCCCCTCTGCTGGTTCAGTTGCACTGTTTTGTCCTTAGAACACAGCTGCCCTGCACAGGGGTGGGGGCAGGCTCCTTGCTCTCTGTTCTTCCAAAAGTCAGCCAGGACCAGCGCAGGAGGTGGCCCGCAGGGCTGCTGGAGCAGGAGGTGGCTGACAGTGCGGGTGTGTTGCTGAAAGGGTGGTGAACATCAATGAAATGTCGCTCCTTCCTGTCCACAAGGGGCCCTATCAAACCTCTCGTTCAGAAAACCATGCGCATAAGCTGTTACCGAGGGCAGCGCCTTCCACCCCGACTTTTTTGGAAACTGGAATTCTTCAGAGGTGTTTTGGTGGGCGAAGAAGCTCTGTGAAAGTTTGATTCTAACTTCCCTTTAAGAATGCATATTTTAAACCAATTCTGAAAACTGGACATTGAAACTGTAATAACACGACAGGCATCAAACATTTAAGATGAGAAAGACCCTCTTTGTGTTAACGGGCGCTGCCAGGGCTGTCTGGGTCCATGGCAGCCTCACAACAAAGGGTCCTTGTCACATCTGTGTGACTGAAGGGTATCTGGACTTGAAACAAAGGCTGTTTAAAAACAAAAGAAAACAAAAGCTATTTACAAATTCTCAGCTGAATTAAATCATGACTTCTTTATTCTATGTAACCAAAGTAAGACACAGAAATAAATTGGATGCTGGAGACTGAAAACACATAAATTCTCATCCACAGCATTCTCATTTAAAATGCTTTCTACCACCCTGACCTGTGTGGCTCAGTTGGCTGTCATCCCATGAAGCGAGGGGTCGCCGGGCCACCACCAGTCAGGGCGCATAAGGGAGGCAACCAATGGATGTTTCTCTCTCTCTCTTTCTCCCTCCCTTCTCCTCTAAAATAAATAAAATCTTTAAAAAATAAAATATTAAAAAATAAAATGCTTTCTACTTACAGAAATAGTTTCTGTGTGCTTACTGATTTGCTTTGAAAGATATTTGAACTCATAAAATAAATATTTCTTTTAGTCTCCTCAACGCAGTGTCTCATATATTTGAAAACCACTGGCACAGTGCAAAGAGCCAGGCCCAAGCCAAACCCTGGCCCCGCCACTAGGCAGCCAGGGAGCTCTGGGCGTGGCATTGGCCCTCCAGGCCTCCAGGTCCGTGTCTATGCAATGGAGCCACTCATACCTACTCAACAGGGGCCTTTATCTGCTGAGATACCACAACACATTGTAAGAGGCAATAAATATCTGTACCAGTGCCCCCTCCATCCCCCTCCTGTACCCCCACGGTGCACAGATAGCCCTGACTGACTAAGACCTCTCAGACCCCCTCTTGATCAAAGATATTAATTCTCTGCATGCCGGACAGTCACTGGGCAGCAGCTAAGGCCCAGGGCTAAACCAACTTGACCTTGACTGCCATCAGGGCCCTCCTCTGACAACAGAGCCAGCTGACAGTTGGGATCCTGTTAGAGCAGTGCAAGCGATGTGACAGGCAGGCATAGGAGGTTGTGGGAGTGTCTCTGCGTGTGAACTCATGTTTTTTTTTTTTAGGCAACATTTGGTATTTTCCCCATTGGGCTGCTCTGGTAGCCCAATCAGAGCCACTCGTTTGTAACAAATTCTTGGAATTCGGTCTCTCTAGCAGCTAGCGAGTAGCATCATCCCCTCTTTGCCAAGTGCCTTCCTTTTCCATCAGCACAAAGCCAACAAGCAGAAGAAGCTTGGGTTTCTCACCATTGCATCTGGTGCCCCTTGAAAGTCGCAGTCCACTTTGCAAATACTTTTCTTGGCTCCAGAAGTCGAGGGAGGTTTGTGAAGAAGCTGATGTTAATGTCTCACTTGTTGCAAAATTACCCCAAAACAGGAGGATGCTGGCAATTGTGCAAATTCCATTTACTTACTGAGCAGAAGCTACCAGAGCCCTCAGATGAAGTGACAGACATTCCTAGGGGACAGAGCATTAGCAGTTTTCACTTGAACATCACTCCAGCGCCCAGCTTGCTCCACATCACCAACGCAAAGGGGATTGGAAGAGCCAGATGAGTCCTTTCCAGCTGATTACAGGGAGCAGGCCAGCCTTGGGAAAGCTCGAAACTTCTCTGAACAGCAACTGCAAAGTTATCCAAATAGCTGGTGAACCTCAGGCTTCCCAGCCTGTCCCAAGAAAATCTTGCTTAGAATTTTTTGGGCATTGTAGATTAAAAAAAAAAAAAAAAAAAGGGTGCAGTCAAGAATTTTGTCCCTGCCAGGAATGGCCACTTGGAAGTCTGGTCTGCGGATACCATATTAGAGTTTTTTTTGGAAGGAAGTCTTCAGCAACCCTCCTAATTTGCATTCAGAGGAAACATGCCCCATTTTCCACAATGGGTAGGCCAGCCAACACCACCAGGAAGGAGGAAGCTCTCCTTTCAGAGCCCTCACCGCAAGTTTATCCCTAAAGTTATGGAAATAGCAGCTTCTGGGGCAAGAGGAATAGAGGATGGAGAGTCTTTTAAAACTCTTGGATAAGTTGGTATCACCATCATGTTCTAAAAAGGCAAAGACTTGTTATTGCGATGCTTGCTGCAGATACAGCCCGTGCACAGCAGCAGGTATGTCGTCACCTGGGCATTTTGTTCAAGCCCCGCCAGGGAAGAAAAAGCCCTCTGGCTGCCTAGTGTTGTATACCAGCCTGACGTATGGGTCAGGCTCGGCGAATGACCATGAACTTATCACGTCTTACACTGCTGCACAGCTTACAGAGCATGTGCACACAACCTGGTCTTGTGGGCCCCTCAGCCCTGTTGGTTATAATCCCCTTTCAGGGATTGAACACTGAGCCTCAGAGGGCCAAGGGCTCGCCCAACATCCAAGTGCTGCAACCGGACCCGGAGACCAGGGCTTCTTTCCAAGTCTCCAATCCTAGGCTGCTTTTGTTTCAAGGGGACACATTCTTCTCATCCCACTGCTTGCGCCCGGTTACATAGGTGAGGAAGAAAACCTCGCAGGTAAATCGTCTTGTACTGCTCTTCTCAGTGGGTTATATGGAAGTGTTTCTTTTCTCACTGGATTGATCCCTCCCTACCCTACTGAAGTGGGGAGCTGGTGAAAACCAAGGATGGAAACTGGGTAATGATCTCGAAGCCAAGCTAATGGGAGTGCTGCAGCACATTTTCCGCCACTGGAAGAACCATCAGACTTCCCAAAAAGTTCATTGCAGAATGCCCACCCAGTTATTAAGGAAACAGGATTAACTTACTGCGTGCAGGAGAGAAATCCCTTAGGTAGTCACATGGAAAAGCAGGCCGTGATCGGAACGGTGAGGTGGAGAAGGGAAAGTAAACAGGAGAGAAATTCAGGGCACAAGAAGGTTTCCAAATCAGCAGCAGAGCACTTTATACATATTTACAGAGAGGGTTTCCACCGCAGCGGGACGTGCCAGGACCTCGTGAGGAGCACCAGTCTGTCGTGCGCTGCATCCTCGGGCGTCAGGGAAGGGGCACAGCGTCACCAGGGAGAAGGGGGGATGCCCGGGAGGAGGGGAGCCCGAGGTTCACGGGCTTGCTAATTTTCCTATATGGTCCACTCTGTTTTGTCAACGGTAAGAAAATATTTCCTAGCAAATGACACCCAGTAATGCTTTAATTAACTGTAGTATTTCATGCTCCAATATGCACCAAGAAATTACTTCCAGATGGGGAAAATGAAAGCTATTTACACGAAAAAGCAATCTTTTTAAGGAAATGGATACCTCCCAGAGGTACAGAGCTGCAGAGAACTTTCAGGGTCCCGGAGGCCATCTATTCTGATAACCACTAGAACGAGACTGGGAGTTTTATTTACCGTATAAAATCCAGCAGCACTCTTTCTGCGTGCCAGCTTCTCATGTGCCCCCATTTCCAAGGCATTGTTTAAGTGGCCTGATGCAGTTCTCATCATTTTATTTTTAGCAATCTCACTCGGACTGGACAAGAAGTGTGAAACGCTTGCTTTCACCCTCAAGCAAGCTCATTATTTTTGAGATTTCTCTCCCCAGGGAGAGGGATGGCATTTCCAGCCGTGGGCTGCGGGCACTTTCCCTTGCTGGTGCACCGCTGCTGGCACTGGGCAGTGGCCTCGGACCTGCTTGCTCACTCCGTCTGCCCACCACTGTCTCCCTGGTCTCTGGCCGTCTGCTCAGTCCTGGTGACTGAGACCCTGGTGGGTCTGTGCTGAGGAGTCACCGAGGCACCCTTTTCTGGGTGGTGGGCAGGTTGTAGGTACTGGTTCTTTGTTCTTCAAGACAGGGAGGAGTGGAGGCAATTGGCCTCAATGCCAGAACCAAATTAGGAGGTCAAAACACCCTGTTCTTTGTGGTTCCCTGTGATGATCCAAACAGAACTCTTTCCAGCCTGGGCACCCCCTCGGCCAGCTCTCAAGAAGTCTGTTCATAATAAAAGCGGCAGTGAACTTGTCAACTGTAAATTACCAGTATTTATTTTTACCACATAAAGTGACTTCAAACTTTTCGTTAAGGGCTACAGACACTCACAGAAATGAACAATATCTAAGTTTAGCTTAATAACAGAGTTGTTAGCTACCGTTTTTATCAATGTCTGCTTCTTTACATATGTTATTTCAAAATGACAGTAATAAATAAAACTTCTTTTTGGGGTTGGCTCATCAAAACAGGAAGAATCCTAATGAGTAGGAGGCCAGCCCACTTTCTGGCTGCATCCCTACTACCAACACAAGTTTCAAATGAAAGCTGCTGTCTATCAGCAAAGATTCTTTACCATGTTGGGTACAGTTCAATTGCACAGTACTTTCGCTTGCTTAGAGTGCCAGAAAAAATACACATGTACGAAAATGTGCTACAGGAACCGTTCAATAAGGCAAATTTCTATTGCAATGGTTCTTAACAAGGAGTAAACGTTAAATCACCAAAGGAACCCTCCACACCAGGACCCCTCCAGAAATGCAGACTCTCCAAGCACCTGTGTTTGCCCAGAGCACCAGGTGGTTCTGATGCAGCCCCTCGGCTCTTGCAGGACCGCATGAGACGTTTAACACATAAATCCTGCTGAGTGCACTGAGTCCTCAGAGATTACTGACGCTGTAACAAATCAAGAGAGCAACTTCCATGGCGGCGACCGCCAACCTGCAGAAAACAGGGCTGACATCTCAATGCCATTATGGTGACATCTAGAAAATGACTCCCTACAAACCAACCAGAAAAGGAGCGTGGGTCTGCAGACACCGAGAATGATGAGAACCAGGTGCGGTGGCCCACTGGCTTCCCAGGGCCGTGACCGATGGCTGCGGTGGCTGTGCCCTTTAGGGACAGACCCACTGCCCCTTCTTGCACAAGTGGGAAGAACTGGCTCCAGGTCTGTAACTTCATCTGAGCAACATGGGCACAGTGAAGCCCACCTGCTGAGCTGCCCGGGCTCTCCACACCCCCTCCCCACCCTGCCTGCACTTTTCCTCCTTAGCCATCTTTTCCTAATTGAGCTCAGCTAAAGGCTACACCTCTTTCTTCCACCACTTATTTTCTTCTCTGTGTTCTTGAGTCCGAGATGCTCAACACATGAGTCAGACGGACCAGGCTGGAGGCGAATGAAGAAATGAGGCCCAGGAGGGTGGCCGGGGCCAGTGGGCTGAGTGTGGGTGACAGGCTGAAGGAGAGGGACAGGCACGCTGTGGAGCCGTTACAGCAGGACGACAAGAAGGGGAGAAATGGCCAGTTTCTGGGCAGATTTCCAAACCCTAAAGCTTCCTACTGTATCGCTATCACAAGTTTCACGAATGTTTAGGGAACTTCCTCTATGCTGAGTGCTATGTGATGCCCCAATTTTATCCGAGGCATTCTCTGTAAAAAACTCCACCCTCCTCCTCCTCAGTCTTCGCCCTACCTGGCCCACAAATTGTTCACAATTCCTAACAAATGCCGAGGCTATGGGCAGCTGCCGGAGGCTTGGTTTCCAGGGAACCGGTGAGCCAGGGCAACTCTGTAACCCATTCTCCCGACGCGGGGCAGTGCGTGAGGACTGACCCAGCTCCGAGAGGCCAGTGTCTCCCGCACAGCTGCGCTGGCCCGGAGACCACGGTGGGCAGAATGGACGGGCCAGGGGGCCTTCTGAGCTGTGCCCACTCTGAGTTTGTACAGTCGGCGTTCTTTTCCCGAGGACCCATGGGGCTAGCTTCTTTTTCCATTAGTGATAAAATAATGTCATTCTGGCACTGCACCTCCTTTGTTGCTTTCAGATAATTCTGCAAAATACTTTGGATTCAAAAATGGATGGCTAGGAAGGCAACTAGAGGGTAGAGGCTTCCTGGGCTCTCCCAGAGCTTCGTCTGAGGAGAAAGCCTAGAAACTCTTCTCTGGGAAAACTTCCTGGTTTCCTACGCAGAACGCAATCCCTCCCCTAGAAGTCAAGAGCAGAATGGGAGGAAATAACCTATGTCATGCAGTGAGTGTGCCAAGCATAGAACCCTCTCTCCCAGGCAGATGCGGGGCTGCCCCGCACACTGGCCAGGAGCCCATGGCACAGACGGCACCTACTTCCAAGGCCTCGCATATCCAGTCCTGCGTGGGAGACACAGTGAAAATCTTCCCTCGGATGTGCAGACAGGGTGAATTGAAGACTCATGAGAAATGAAAATACAGGGATAACTTGGCCAAGTCGAAAAGGACCAGAAACAAAATACGTACCAAAACTGGGATTCACTCGGGAGAGTGTTCCTGCTTCCATTTCCCTCATAAAGAAAGACTGGTTTCCTACACCTGTGACCTGCCCCTTCAGTAACTGGGGCCCTGGAGCCAGCCTCAAACAGCGGCAGGAGGAGGAAGGGCGAGATCCAGGCTTGGTCACCCACGCTGCCTGGACAGGTGCACGGTAGGGAAGAGGGCCACATGCCAGGGGGTGTGACAGCAGAGGGAGGGAGGCGATGGAGTCAATGACAACTGGACCAGCTGAGAGCCGCCCAATGCAACAGCGTCGTGCAGGGACCTCTCACCCAGTGCTGCCTCTGCTGTGGGAATGAGAGGCCATCGAAACCGGGTTTTTGTATCCGGGCCCTTAACTTGGCTCCTCTGCGCAGGGATTAAGACAGGGCGTGGGAGAGGCACACTGACAATCCAATGTCCCGGGAAGTTTCAAGGTCCATAATCTGAGAGTCAGGGTGAGCGGAGGAGAGGTGGGGGCTTCCAGGAGGCTGGGTGCGGAGGGCTGCCGGCCAGTGCCCCTACAGTCTCTTTTTAATGAGCTTTTCCAGTTTGCGGATGCGGGATGACTCCTGTTCTGGCGTGGGAGCCAAGAGGGACAGTGAGCTGGAGCCTTCGGGCCCCGCGGGTGGGGTGGGCAGCCTCTGGCGGAAGAGTTCCAGCATGCTGCTCTGCTCGCTCCGCTTCAGCCCCTGAGGTGGGAAGAGAAAGGAGCACTCTGAGAAGTCTGGCCCCAGGGGCAAGGGCAGCACCTGGCTGCTCTCAGCGGAGGCCCTGCAAACAGCAGAGCTACTCTGGGCTGAGGGTTAACATTCTTCATGTGGAGTATCAGGCCCTGGGCAGTAGCCTGGGAGAGAAGCAGAGGAAGAACACCAGGAAACAGGAAATAGGGTAGGAGAGGAAGAGGGGCTGGAGAGGGAAGAAAGGACAGGTAAACGGTGGTGGGGAAAGTAACACTCCTCATTCTACTCCTTCCACTGAGCAGAGGTTCTCCTGGGCGGGGAGGTAATCAGGACGTTCACCTGCCCCGGAGCCTTCTCGAAGGATGCAGCACTGGGCTGGGCTCCTGCACTTTGGGAAAGCTCCCTGGGGCCCATATCCCACCCCCCAGTTAGGAACCACCGAGAGTGAGAAGGCGGTGGTTGGGGATGAAAGGAGATGTAGAATTAACCTTCATGTCCAGTATCTTCTGGAAGGTTTCTGTGTTGCAGTCCGAAAGGAGTTTGATGTAGTTGTCAACAAACACCACCGAGGGTTCGTGAGGGGCCATCACCACCTGTAAGGGGGAGACGGAGCGGGCTCTCGAGGAGAGCTCGTGGTTGGAGGGTCAGCCTCGCCTCAGGCCGCCCACCGAGCAGGACTCTGCAGGACGTCCTTAAGCAGCAGCCATCTCAAATGCAGACGGACTATTTCATCTTGACATTCACTCGGAGCAAAGTTTCCTAAATTTGCTGAATCATAAATGTCACCTGGATTGCTTTTCAAGTACAGATTCCTAAGTCCCTCCTCTGAAGATTGTAATTCTGAGGGCCGGGGTGGGGTCCCAGGTGATTTTTAAAACATCAGGACAATCTGAAACTGTGTTGGTCCTGATTGAGACACTTCATGGTTTTGTGGCACCTGCTCCTTGTGTCTCGACATATTCCCAGCAAAAGGGGCAGCAAAAGGCACTGACTGGAGTAAATTTTTGTCAAAATCAAAGACCCCAAAGCTGCCTCACTCTTTTCAAGACCTGAAATCTGGAACTTCATTTAACTACACCCAAGTAATACAGAAGCAGAAGGAAAGGAACGGCCTCACACTCCTTACGTTCATTTCCATTTGCTTCTGAAACACAATGTCTGACTTTCTTCCTCCCGCAGACTGATTTTGTTTTGAATTCCTGAGCATGTAACTCAGAGTGGCAAGTAGTTCACTCAGAAATTCTCTGCAGAGATGTCTAAATGCCGTTCTCCCATTTCAAAGTACAAAATTCATGAAACAAAGATGAAGTCACATTTTTTAAATAAACATGGAACTTTAATGACTTTCTTTCTGAGCAAGTCAAATATACTCAAGATTATTTTTCTGTCTGGGAATAAAATCAAGATGGTTTCAGCACGTGTTTGCTATCACGCTAATCTGGGAAAACTGGTGTTAATTATTTCATAAATATTTGTACCTAAGGTACAAATTCACTAAGGGAAATATTTTATTATACTTAGGAAACATGGAGAAAAATATATGTTATTTGTGAAAAGTTGAAAAAAAAAAAGAAAAAAATTCTGTGCAGATACTTCCCAAACTCTGCTCTCCTCCCTGGTGAGGAAACCAGTTGCAGAGGAAGCTGATTACCAGGCTGCTTCTGGTCTCCTCAGGCCAGGAGCTCGTGGTCTGAGCAGGACCTTTACCTGGGCTCACCTGTCTCAGGTCACACGCCTACTTTTTCCTCCTGCTACCATCGGAGTCATTCTGTTTGGGAGAGAGACCTGACGAGCCTGCGGACCCTGGATTTTCAGCGCTTTCCTGACAGTTCCATTTGTCCTCTATTTTCTCCCAAAGAGGCCCCCTTGCACCTCAGCAAGCTCAGGTGAAAATCAGGCACAGGTGCTTAACGCTTCAGACGTTTGAAACATCCCCATGTATAATATTTGGTTAAACGGAGCTTTAGAAAACCCACTCGCTGATTAGAGTCAGTCACTGAAACATCTGTTTGGAGTTCCTGTAAGGCTGCAGTGTTTGGAAAGCCCGTGGGGCTCATGTGGAGGGAGTGCTGCCAGTTGGGCTGGAAATGCCGCTGAGAGGCAAAGAGACCCCTGACTTAGACACTGAGTCACATAGACAACCCTGCCAAACTTCCAACTTTGGCCAACTCTTATTACAAGAGAACCCTATTACAATGAAGAATTCATTTGTCAGGAAGATTTACTGACCCCCAAAGAACTGCCCACTGATTTGCAACAATGTCCAATGAGGCCAAATCTGGTCCTACCAGATAGTGTGGACAGCCCTTTGGGACTCGAGGGGGCAGGCCCTGATCTGTCATTCCAAAACCAGTACTCCTTGGAATAAGCAACCAAGCAACCAGCCCCCTTTAACAGAAGCCCCAGCGAAGACATGAGCCCCACCTTGAGGATCATCTCCGCCCGGGTCATGCCTTTCACGACAATCTTAGTGTAACTGGCAGGTGCTTTTCTCACCACCTGTGAGCCAATGGAAGGCAGATCGAGCAGGACCATCTTCAGCGAATGGGTGTCCAGCAGCAGCTGCGGGAGCAAAGCGGAACATTACTAGCCACTTCCTGTGGACACAGCACCTGGATTACCCATGCTGACTAATAATAACATTTTCCTGATTTTAAATGTATGGCATTCTCGCTGGAGAAAATTTGGAAAGTAAATGTTATAATTCCCATTACCCAGGAAAAAATAACAAGAGGCCATAGTAAAGATGGTATAATTCCTACTAGTCAGTGTGTGTATAAAAAACCCCTAGAATTATACTGTACATAGTTTTATGACCTGTTCCACTTATATGAAAATTTTGAATTCTAGTTTTCCACCTTGGCAGTCTTTTAAATTCTCATGATTTGTAAAGGCTATACAGTAGTCTGTGTGTATGTGTGAGTACAACTTCAACATATTTAACCATTCTCCTACGACTTCTTTCCTTGTTTTTATTATTGTAAATAATGAACGCTGAACAGCTTTATACATATAATTCTAGGTCTATCAATGGTATTTCCTTAGGCGGAGTCTTTGGGACAGATCAGAGGATAAGGACACTTTCGAGTCCCTTGACACATCTTGAGCTGCTTTCCAAGTGGAATGTGTCCAGCTACACCTGCCGGTGGTGCTGACTGCAGCCCCGTTGGCACTGAAAACTCAAAAAAACCTTGCTGTTCAACAGGCAAACACAGTACTCAGTATTGCTGTATTTGAATTTCTCTGAACGCTAGTGAAGATGTAGGAGATTAAACCAAATTTAAACATGAGTCTCTTGGAACAATCTGTCTTTTCTTGTTGCTGTTCTGTTCAATGCAAATTATTTGGAAGGATATCAAGTTTCCTGACCGCCCACCAACTGCCAGGAGTGAGGCTGGGAAAGTTTCATCTCATTTAGTCTTTAAAGGACTCTGGCCTGTCAGTATTTATTGGTTCCATTTTATAGATAAAAATAATAATAAAGCCTCAATTTTAAAAATGGTGAGGAAGCTACACTAAGGAAAAAGTAATTTCATGCAGCAAAGTGGCCAATGGCCTGAACTCGGTAGGTCATTCCACTGTAGACAAGGAAAGTTCTAGGGCATTTGGATTTTTTAAGTCTCCGGAGATGAAAATTATTACTTTCTTATTTTTGTTTTTGAAAAGGCCGTGGCTCACAGAGAAAGGTACCCAAGCATGCAGAGGGCAGATGAGCAGAGGCTGCCAGAGGGCCCTACAAAGAGCTCAGAGTCAGAACGCTTCCCAGAGCCCACGGGAAATGACCGCTGCTCTTCCTCAGACGTCACCCTGTACGTGCCTCAAAAGAGTAAGTATGCTCCGGCCAAGATGGAGGCATAGTTGGACACACTGTGCCTCCTCGCACAACCAAAATTAAGAACAAAGATTTAGAAACAAGAAAACAACCAGAACTAACAGAAAAATTGAACTGTACGGAAGTCCGACAACCATTCATCCAGACCGGTAAGAGGGATGGAGTCGTGGCAGGAAAAAGTGGAGGTTGGTGGACCGGGTGCGCAGGAGCCCCAGGTGTACAGGCGGCAGCTAGCGGATCCCTGGCACGGGGTGGCAATGGGCAGACCCAGTGAGGCCGCGCAAGCCGCTGGCTGACCAGGCGGTCCCACATTGGCGTGCAGATAATCCAGGTGAAAATGGGGAGTGAGACAGACCTCACAGCCCAGGGCCCCGGTGCCGGGAAATAAAATCTAAAAACACCAACTGAAAACACGAGAGACTCCCAGCCTCACAGGAGAGTTCGTTTGAGAGACCCACACAGTCCTAGAACGTACACAAGCCCACC
Organism: Anoura caudifer; assembly: GCA_004027475.1. NCBI lineage: Eukaryota > Metazoa > Chordata > Mammalia > Chiroptera > Phyllostomidae > Anoura > Anoura caudifer. The sequence continues at coordinate 207,345 of PVKU01002672.1, forward strand.
CACATGGAAATCAGCACCAGAAGGGCCCAATTTGCTTGTGGAAAGTGCCGGAAGGGACCGAAATACAAGAGAGCGGAGCAAGTGCCATTGTTCCCTCCTGGACCCCGCCCCCACATACAGCATCACTACCCAGCCACTGGGCTGCCCCATCCTGGGGAACGCCTAAGGCTCTGCCCCTTACTACATAACAGGTGCGACCAGACCACCCCCCCAAAAAAACCCCCAAAAATGGCTCAAATGGGAGAATAGATCAAAGCCCCAGAGCCAATTCATCTAAGCGACCAAGAGATAGCCAACCTATCAGATGCACAGTTCAAAGCCCTGGTGATCAGGATGCTCACAGAATTGGTTGATTTTAGTCACATATTAGATGAACAAAAGAGTAACTATGCTGAATTCCAGGCAGATCAAACTCTAGATATAAAAAGAAAAACTTTAAGAAGAGTGATTATTTTTATTACTTATGGGTAGAGAAGAATGTGAAACACAGGAAAGACTGAAAAATCTAATTTAAAATAAGCCTATATCAAAAGATACAGAAACAAAGTAAAAAGGCACAAACCGGGAGAGAATATCTGCCACACTGGCACAGAAATAACATTCAGAACACATACAGATTTTTACAAATGCATAAAAGGCCAGCAAACCCAATGGCAATGGCAACAAAAATAGGGCAAAGATCTGAACAGGCAATTCGCAAAAGCAGAAACTCATGTGCTCACAGGCATGTGAAATGATGGTTAACCTTATTAGTAATCCAAAATGCAAATTAAAAGCACAATTGCTTATCATTTCATACTCCTCAGATAGGCAAAAGTAAAAAGGTTGGTAATACCAAGTATTGTCATGGATATGGTATAATAAAATTCATACTTATGCTGAGAGTGTAAATTAAAAGCCCTTAGGATGAAATTCAATATATAAATGAATTTATATATATATAGTATATATAATCGATACTATATCAGATCATATATATCTGAACAGGTGCATAACCCACAACACAGCACTCATATCCTTTAGAGAGACATGCCTGTGTTAAAAAATATTTCCTGCATTCACTGTTTGTAAAAGCAAAAGACCAAAACAACTGAAATGGTCATCAGTGGTAGAATGGATAAACAAATGCAATGGAATATGATACTGAAGTTAAACTAAATGAACTCAAATGACATATATCGATATGGGCAAGGCTCAAAAAACATTATGTTGGGCAACAGAATGCATATGGGGGAAATGATATGTAGCGTACCATTTTTATAAAGTTCAAAAATAAGTACAGCAAAATTACATATCATTTGTGAATCATTCATAACATATCAAAACAAATCATTTGAACGTATCAAAACACATATGGGAATGATAAAAATCAAAATCAGAATAGTAGTTACCTCTGGGCATGGAGGGAGGGAAATGGTAGGACAGGGTCCTCAGGGGGCTTCGGCAATAACTGTAATGATTTACTTTATATAAAAAAGATTTGAAGTAAATGTGGGAGCATGTTAAGATCTGAGTGGTGAGCTGGTACACTTGACATTATTTTCTCTACTTTTATTAACTGGGAATATTTCTTTCTTCTTTTTTTTAAGTATGTTATTTGAGGCCTGGTGAGGATTAAACTTTATCTTCATGTAGCAAATTTGCCAAGTCTCGTCAAAATCAAAGTCATGTCTTACTATTATTTGTTGGTAGGACAGAAAATCAGTGATTATATTTTAAAACATATGGGGATACTTCCTATTTTTTCTATACATTCTACTCCCCAGAGATATAGTATATGCATAAATGATTATATAGGTTTAAGTGACAGAAAGAGTTTTGAATGAACCAGACATAATTTCTTATGGTCTACCATATCTGGTGACGTGACATTTTCAATCCTTGCCCAGTCAATGAGACTCTGTCCACACCGGACAGCTGAAGACATGGAAACCTCGGTCTTAGGTTTTACAAAAAGCAAGGTAGTCCCAAAAGGCAGGAGCTAGTCTGACAGACTTAGCAGCTGTCTGTAGGAGAGGAAGGTGAAAGGCCCCACTGATATGAAAATCTGCTGGTCTCCCTCTTTGAAAATAGCTAATAGTTCCTCCCCTTAGGCCCGAGGTATTGGGCAAGAGAGGGCCATCAGCCAAATTTGTCTGAGCCTCAGCGATAATCTCTGGAGTGGCGTGGCTCACGTTGTTCCAGGGCGGCTGGGGCACCAGGCTGGCCGGCATGCTATGCCTGGGAAAGGTGAGCATCACCCAGCGATGGAAAGCTCTGAGGGGTTTACTTCTTAGTCTTCTTCCTGTTCTTGGGGGGCCACTGTGAGTATTGGTAGTGATGAAAACCTTGAGTAGGTAAGACAGAGGTACACTGCTAGAAGGTAAAGAACCAGGTATGTGCTGTGAATGTCTTTGGTGAGTTGGCGCAGATCAGGCAGTTCAAGATGACGAGAGGGTGCATCAAGGCGGGGCCATGCCCTGTTCCCTTCCCCTCTCTTTCAGCAACAGAGGGCAGAGGAGTGCTCGACTTTGCTGGGAGGAAGGGAAAGCACTGACTAGAACAGAACATGTTCTCTGTTAAAAATGACAGCGTTGTCTCTTTCTTTCTAATCTGTGTACATTTTATTTCTTTAAAGACATTTTATTTTTTGGCTTATTGTTCTGACTGGCACTTCAGGGCAATGTGGGACAGAAATGGTGACAGCAGACATCTTCTTTTAGTCCTAATGTCAAGAGAAAATTCTTCCACCCTGGCCGAGTAGCTCAGTTGGTTACAGCTTTGTCCCCATATGCCAAGGTTGTGGGTTCAACCCCTGGTCTGGGCACATACAAAAATCAACCAATGAATGCAACAATAAGTGGAACAACAACAAAAATTGATGTTTCACACGTTCTTTCACTGCTTCCTCTCTCTAAAATCAATAAATAAAAATTTTAAAAAATCTTTCCGAGAAAAATCTTTCTATATTTGACCATTAACCATGATACTTACTGTACTTTTTTTCGTTAACTGATTCACCTAGTATTTCACTAGCTTGTTCGGCCCTCCCATCTCCAGGTCCATGGTGGCCCTGCTGACAGCTGTGAAGGCGCTTGGAGCAGGGCTGTGCCCGACCCCCCGGCTCTGTGTGGCTCCAAGGGAGCACTCTTTTGACTGAGAGATAGAAGAGGCCTCAAGCTCTCAGGGGGAAGGCTGGTCTCATAGAAAGCAAGATGGGCCAGCATTAATCAGACAGAGAAAAGGGCTGTGCAAAAGGGAGGAAGCTCTAGTGTCTGGGCAGAAGCACACACACATAACAACGATGCAGAGTTCACTTTTTCTGAAAATAAGTTCTATAATCAGCAGATCTAGAAGAAAGCTAGTTTAAGTGTAGAAGTATGGAAGTTTTGTGTCAACCGTAAAGTAAAATTTTATTTTGGATTACACATGAGTGGACAACTATTATTATTTTTAAATCTTGTTGTTACGTAGAGTTTCAAACACATACTAAATAAACACAATAATACAACGAACCCTTATGCCCCCCATCACTCAGCTGCAACAGCCAAAGGTATACTGTCATTCTTATCTTGCTTCATCTCTGACTAATCTTGTGGCTCTCTGCTGGGGGTGATTTGGTTCACCCCCTAACCCCCCACGAGATATTTGGCAATGTCTGGAGAGATATTTTTGTTTCTCTGAATTGGGAGGGTGTTGCTGACAACTAGTGAGTAGCGGTAAGGGATGCTGCTAAATATCCTATAACATACAGGACAGCCCCCCACAACAAAAGATTCTCTGGCTTAAAATGTCTATAATGCTTCTGGCAAAGATGGAGGCACAGGTAGATACACAGTGCCTCTTCCCACAACAAAAAGAAAGACAACAAATTTAAAAACAAAACCCAACCAAAACTGCCAGAAAATCAAACTCTATTGAAGTCTGACAACCAAGGAGTGAAAGAAGAAACATTCATCCAGACTGGTAGGAGGGGTGGAGAGAGGCAGCTGGGGTGGAAAGGACCCATGACAAGCTGGCAGCTGGAGGACCAGATGGGTGCAGGGCAGTGGCTGGCAGACCCGGCAGTCCCACGTTTGTGTGCGGAAAAACTGGGAGGAACAACTGGGGAGCGAGACAGATCATACAACCCAGGGTTCCAGTATGGGGAAATAATGTCTCAAAGCCTCTGACTATAAAATCCTGTGGGGGTTGTGGCAGTGGGAGAAACTCCCTGCCTCACCGGAGAGTTTGTAGGAGAGACCCACAGGGTCCTAGAACATAAGACCACAGGGGGTTCCTAAACATACGCAAAACCATCCACCCAGGAACCTGCACCAGAAGGACTGAAGTTGCTTGTGGGTAGCGGGGGATGTGACTGAAAGCCAGCAGAGAGCGGATCAAGTGGCATTGCTCTGTCTCTGACCTCTCCCCCACATGCATTGCAACAATGCAGAGACTTGGGTTACCCCACTCTGGCAAATACCTAAGGCTGTGACCCTTACTACCTAATAGGCGCACAGAGAGAAAAAAATATGGCCCAAATGAAAGAACAGATCAAAGCTCCAGAAAAAATACAACTAAGCAATGAAGAGATAGCCAACCTATCACATGCAGAGTTCAAAACACTGGTAATCAGGACACTCAGAGAAATGGTTGAGTACAGTCGCAAAAGACAGGAAAGAGTGAAGGCTATGAAAAGTGAAATAAAGGAAAATATACAGGGAGCCAACAGTGATGGGAAGGAAACCGGGACTCAAATAAACAGTTTGGACAAAAGGAAGAAATAAACAATTTAACCAGAACAGAATAAAGAAACAAGAATTCAAAAAAATGAGGAGAGGCTTAGGAACCTCTGGGATAACTTTAAATATTCCAACATCTGAATCATAGGGATGCCAGAGGAGAAGAGGAAGAGCAAGAAATTGAAAACTTATTTGAAAACATCATGAAGAAGAACTTCCCCAAACTGGCAAAGGAAATAGACTTCCAGGAAGACCAGGAGCTCAGAGAGTCCCAAGAAGTTGAACCCAAAAAAGTACACACAAAGACACATCATAATTACATTATCCAAGATTAAAGAAAAGGAGAGAGAGAATCTTAAAAGCAGCAAGACAAAAGGAGACAGTTATCTACAAAGGAGTTCCCATAAGACTACCAGCTGATTTCTCAAAAGAAACCTTGCAGGCAAGAAGGGGCTGGAAACAAGTATTCCAAGTCATGAAAGGCAAGGACCTACATCCAAGATTGCTCTATCCAGCAAAGCTATCATTTAGAATGGAAGGGCAGATAAAGTGCTTCCCAGATAAGGTAAAGCTAAAGGAGTTCATCATCACCAAGCCCTTATTATATGAAATGTTAAAGGGACTTATCTAAGAAAAAGAAGAAGATGACAACTACAAACAGTAAAATCACAACAAACTCACAACTATCAACAACTGAACCTAAAAAACAAAAACAGACTAAGCAAAGAAGTAGAACAGGAAAAGAATCACAGAACTGGAGATTCTCTGGAGGGTTATCAGTGAGGAGGGAGAGGGGGGAAGAATGGGGGAAAAGGTACAGGGAATAAGAAGCATAAATGACAGGTACAGAATAGACAGGGGGAGGTTAAGAATAGCATAGGAAATGTAGAAGCCAAAGAACTTATATGTGAAGTCCATGGACATGAACTAAGGGGGTGGGGGAATGCTGGTGCGAGGAGGGGTGCAGAGTAGAGGGGGATAAAGGAGAGAAAAAAGTGGGACAACTATAATAGCATAATCAATAACATATACTTAAAAAAATCAATAATGCAGAGCTTGAGAAACCCTGCTCTAATCACTCCCTATCCCTAGCTTAATTGTTTTGAGGTAAAGTTTACATATGTTGAAATGTGCAATTCTTAATTTTGCAATCTTAAGAAATGAATTTGCCTATGTAATCCATACCCTCTCACAAATTTTTGTATATACTGTTTATCAGATTTAACAATTTCCCTTGTGTCCCTAAGTTTGCTAAGATTTAAAACAATCTATCACATATGGGAATGGAATTTTATCAATCCACATTTTGTTTTGTTTTTAAAACAAGAGCTTCAAGATGCAGCCACACTGAGATTTACCGAGCAGAACTGTGCCCGAGAATAACCATCTCACTGTCTCATTCTTCCAGCACCATGATAAGGCGAATGGTGTATACATCATCGTGACTCTCCTTTTCCCTTTCCGTGGTGTTTGAGCTTTTAAGAACATCTAAAATTTGCTTTAAATGTATTTTTTTACATATGGTTTTGAATTCTGTGAATTTAAAAGTCAATATGGTCAAAATGTATACACAGAATGGAATATTATTCAGCCTTAAAAAGGACAAAAATTCTGAAACATGTCACAACATGGATAAACCCTGAAGACATGCTAAGTGTGAAGTAAGCCAGACACAACAGGACAGACATTGTGTGACTCTGCTTAGAGGTTCTTAGAGTTGTCACATTCACAGACACAGAAAGCAGAATACAATGGTGTTTGCAAGGACTCGGGACGAGGCCAGAATGGGGAGTCGGTGTTTAATGGGAATGGAGTTTCAGTTTGGGAAGATGAACAAGGTGTGGAGGTGGATGGTGGGCGG